>BSBK01001075.1:1752500-1820000 GCA_027943335.1 Chamaecyparis obtusa
AATCAACACCAAATCCTAACACAACTACTGCAAAAATAATCACTCTAATACCACTTGTTGTGGAAGCAAAAGCATAAACCCAGACGATAAAATATTGCAACACAAATTAGTTGGAAAGAAATAATACACAAAATAAAATGGAATGATATAATAACTAAAGACACTGATTTACATGGTAAAACCTTGACAAAACATTAAGGAAACATCTACTGGGTAAGGCATCAGAACTCTTATTGCTCTAGGAAAATAATTTACAATCTAGAGAGTTGTGCTATCATAATTGCTCATGCAATTTACAATTCACATTCTCTTGCAATTTATATTTCACAATTTTATAATTACCTTTACTACCTAATTCACCTTCACAAGCAACATAGATATATACAAAAACACTTTTAAATGTGATTAATCCCAACAACATAGAAAAAACCAGTTTTATTTCTTTCTTTAGCATAAAAAGAACCAACTTTATTTATTTGAAATAATTGGCAATTCCCTTTCAAAGAGAAACACTTTCTTTATTTCTAAAAGATGAGATAAGATATACTTTCTTGATTTTTTCTTGTTTCTTTATTTTATTGTTTTATAGCTCATTGCTATATTATTGTCGCAATCTAACAATCTTGTAATAAAATAAGATACTTAATTTATTAATTTACTAACTACTTTCAACAAGTTTGTATGGAATACTAGACTAGCAAAAAAGACTTGCAATTTAACTAAAATTAAAAAATATTAAAAATTTCTTGGTGACTTTTCCAGCCATATTTGTATTCCTCTATAAAACTTCAAAGCTTGAAACTAGAGGATTTTGGCCGGTGATTAGTGTTACGAGGGAAAAATAGGATAGCATTGAATGGACTATTGATTAATGGAAGGACTATTGTGGAAATTATTGCTAGCCTTTATTGAGGCATGATGAATTCCCCAGTGATTTACGTAACGAATGCGTCTTGAATCATAATGGGTTCCTTCATAGTGAGATCATGAGCCCTAAGGCCTTTCTGAGATAGACTCCAAAGTAATATGTTGGGGAATCGCCCTTGCTGTTTGAAAGCAGTTGCTAATGAGAGTGAAGTAAAATAACTTTCAACAGTTTCTAAATTTTCAGAGCATTTAAATGAGTGCCTTGTAATAAGAATATTTATTCTAGAAGTTGCGTTGTATTTTATATGCTTATTTTAATGGATGCGGTTAAGCTTTGTCTAAAATATATTTTTATCAAATTTTAAAAATTGAAAATACAATAGATTTTCATGAAATTTTCAGCATTCTTCTTCATGATCTGCACATTTTATAATTGAAAACTATAAAAAAATTGCAAAAAAATTTCTATTTTTACAAATCTGAAAAAAAAGTTCGACTTTTTTTATTTTGATACATTTTAGATAGAGCTTAGCCACCGCCTATTTATAAATCTTTAAGGAAACAACAAAGTTATTTCAGAATTTCAGACATCAGGCTTCAAGCATATTCTAGAATAACTACATTTCAAGAACTCAACATACGTGATCATCCGTTCATTATATTAAATGTAACGTACACTCATCTAGTTCAAAAGAAAGCTAGAGCAAAAGGAAGAAGAACAAAAAGTTAAAACTTCCAACAGAACCTTATTCTGAAATATCTTTTGCAATGCAGAAAAAAAGTCCGTTCTTTTGAATTTCCTACTTGGAACTCAAACTTCCGATGAACTTGCAGATATCTGCTGTAGGAAAGCTTGACATCAATTTTGGGAAATGATCTTGCAGGTAGCTGATGTATTCTTCCCACCAATTCATGAAGCTACTCCCCTTTAAGAAAACCTCTTCAGAAATGTTCTTGTCTCTGATCATATTCCATATACGTTTCTCAAACTCTCGGCTTTCTTGCAGTGAGGCATTCATGACTCCCTCTTGCGGGAGACTTGTCAAAGCTACAGAAGCTTCCTCTAAACGAGCCCAAAAACAGGAGTCCAGAGTTAAGGATGCAAATTTTGTGCGCTTCTTGTTTTGTTTACCAGTGCGAGTTTGTTCTTTTTCATCCAGCCATTTCTCCAAAATTCTGTGATGGTAGGTTCTCACCTCATTCGAAAGATATGTTTTGGCATCCTTCCGTGTATGATAGTAGTGTGCAATGTCCAGAGGCTCTATAAGCCTTCTATATGCTGTGCCAGCATTTATCCATTTATTTTGGCATCTGAAGTCACTTGGTAATACATGCTTCTCCTCCTTTTCAACTATTTCCTCCCAGAATGTTGTCAACTTCTCTCGAGCCAAATTTACATGATGATCTCGCCTTTCCGAATCCTTTCTGAAAGAATCATAGTAGCCAGAGCCCTTATTACAACGTGCTTTGTACCCTTCCACCTCTGCCATATAACTTTGCATTTTACTCAAATCTTCATTTAGTTTCTCAATGTTCGTGTCTTGCTCGTTTTTCTTCTCTCCAGCTTCTCTGAGTGCACTAGATGCGTCAGGGTTCTCCTTGAGAACAAAAAGGTAAAACAAAAATCAGTATCTTTGTCTAAAGAGCGGAAAAATGCAGGAACTAAGAACTGGGACAGCCATTGAAACAAATCCTTATCAGGATAGAAATACTAAATGTGGTTTAGCGTCCTCGAATACTAAATAGTTGATCCACTTGTGGCATATACACATTATTATTATTTTTTCTGAAAAAAAGGCCTAATAAATTTGTATAGTAGAAGTAACATAAAATCTGAAACAAACAGCCAAATATATGGAAAGCAAAAACGTTAGGCAGTGTTTTCAAAATCGAAACTCAATTACTCTCTTGTAGAAATAGGCATGTCAAAAATATTTTACATTTTTTTTTCAATCATTTAAAAATAAACATAAATAATATCACAAAAATTGTTTTTAGTGGTAAAAAAAAATGAAAAAGTATATAACACCTATTCAACCATGTTCACTTAATGTTAGTGAAAATATAGAAATTAAATATGATCCAAACATACTAAGTGTCAAGATTCAAAACATGTTAAAGAGGTAATAACCATGGTATGGAGGTAAGGTTATCGATAAAAGAATAATGTTCAATAAGGATGCATCCCCCTAGAAAGCCTTGAACACTTTTAGGTCAAGTGCATTCTTAGAGCGCGAGGGTTCTAGGATATAATTTTCTCAATGTTCAGCCACAACCACCACCATCACCTAGTAGAGAACATCTCAAGGATTTTACCTTCAAAGGGAAGACATTTCCAAGATGACCCTTTCTTTAGGAATTCCACAAATATGTCATGACCTTGGGACCTTCAAGAGACTTGGTTGTGTCTACTGCTCAAGTTTCCCCTACATCAATTCATGTAAAAAGTGCATTTTAAAAAAATAAGTTTGTTAACATTTGTCACAATAATCTAAACAATGTGGGCTCCATAGCTTAAGTCTTCACAAACAATTATAAATAAACATCCAAATCTAATTCAAAGCATGTTTCAAAATCATCATTGAAAGTTTTTTTCAATGGCATTCACAATTCAAAGAGTCCACCATATATGAAATTGAGTGATATTTACAAAAAATAATTTTCTAGTAGCATAATCTAATTCATCCCTATTTTGCACATTTAATTATTCTATCACATTTTTTGTAGCATCACTACTGGTCATTCTACATTTTTTGTAGGCTTTACTATCCTTGAATTAAGTAAAAGTAGAACAAATTGAAACTTGTAGATTTTGGATAGTTTTAGCTCTAGTAGTAGTAGGACCCCTTGATAGCAAAGAGATGCAGAACCACATCCATCCTTTAAGGTAGAAGTGTTTGGTCATTGTCTCAACCCCATAATCTATTTATTTTAACTCATTTTTAGTGTGACAATAACTTTGATACTCTACTTTTCTTGGGACATGAAGAAGGTGCAGTTTAGCCCTTATATGCTATTTTGAAATTTAAGTTGATATAAATGATATATTTACAACTAGCGCCCTCTATTGACCCAGGCTTTGGTTGTACTTTAGTTGCAAATTGTTTTAAAGGAGACTTCTTACTAAAGGGATCCTTGGAAAAGTCTTCAAGTAACTCTGAAGGACATTTATGAATAACACTACCAAGAGAACTACTTTCCCAACTTCTTCTACAAGATAACCATTAAAGTAAATGGTAATAGGTAGGTAAGCAAGAAGCAACATTTGAAGTCTTGGAAACTTGCAAGACATTAGCACATCATGTGGACACTTGCACATCATACTATCATCATAGATTGCTGAAAATTAACATGGCATCTAAATTTGTAAGAAAAATTATAATCTGATAAAAAAACTAAAACACTCTCAAACTTCCAACTATGGTTTTGAAACATATTTAGAGTTAGATTTAGATGTTTATTTATAATTGTTTGTGAGAACTTAAGCTATGGGTGGGGTTCATAATGTTTAGATTATTGCCACAAATGTTAAAAAACTTATTTTTTAAAAATGTACTTTTTACATGAATTGATGTAGGGGAGATTTGAGCAATAGACACAACCAAGTCAGTTGAAGGTCCCAAGGATGTCTTGACATATTTGTGGAGTCTCCTCTTTGAAGGTGAAATCCTTGAGATGTTCTCTTTATTAGTTTGGTCCTATTGAGCATTTATTTCAATGTCATCACTACTTCATTCTTCAAAGAAATTAGATATAGGAGCACTAATGCACCTAGCCTTAGGGAAATACCCTATATTATAGTTCCACGATGAACATATCAAGTCAATCATTCATTTCCAATTGAAGAAGATCGGCACTTCTTCGCACATAGTTTCTTATGCATTGAACCTAAAGTGATATTTGCAAAAGCCTAACAAGGTTACCTTTATATTAGATGCTGAGATAAAGGTGAAATCCATAAAGACATTAAAATAATGTATGATTATATATAAATCAATAACATTCCTAAATCAGTCACTCTTAGGGCCCGTTTGGATGCAAGCATATCGGCCGATACACTGGAATATCGAATTCCGAAGACGGTATCCATTGTTTGTGTGCGACATCGAAGGATAGAATTGGAATTTCAATATTCTAATTTTACCCAAAAAATGGGCATATCATCTTCCACTTGAAAAGGTGGAATTGGAATATCGAGCTTGCATTCCGGTTTTGAATGCCAATTTTATCGGCCGTCGGGTCCGCTTTATGAAAATAAAACAATTTTGGCGTCCAATTGTAATGTTATCCGCCGAAATTGTCGCAGAAACTCACCGTTCACTGCTGTCTTCGCTCTGCCCGTTCTCAGTAATCTTCGCTGTACCCGTTCACTATCATAGCAAAGCGTATTGAAATGATGGTCACCGAAAATGAATGGCAACACAATTTCCTGAAATTTCTCCACTCCGTGTGTTACAGCAAGCTCGAAAACTCCACAAATAGTCGTCAATAGAGGCAAATCATACTTAACAGAAGCCCTGTACAGCGCAACTCCATGACATTCCAAGAAAATTAATCAACGGCCGCAAAAATTTAGGGCTTTCTACCAGCGAGGGTTTCTAACATACTAGAACGGCCTTATGATGGCTTAATACAGTGCAACGCACATACCAGAACGGCCTTATGACGGCTTAATACAGTGCAACGCAATGTACGGCTTTAAATTTCAGATATGCATCTTTTGGGTGAACCAAACAGGTCATCCCATATTGTGGAAATCATTTGAGAATTTGATCTTCCAGAATTTCATTTTGAGAATTTGATTTTCCATAATTGACTATATCTGACATTTGGTATTCCATGGTCCAAACGGGCCCTTAAAGAATATTTAGAAGAAGATTGTAGTACATGGAAATCCAATTCTATACTTAAAAATGCATAAACCTAATTCTTGACAATCATACTAGTTGTTTGTCTACCATTCTAAGTTTGTAATTTTCTTTATCTACTGAAAAAAAAAATTGGTCTACTTATAGTAGACCATCCACACTACTAAAATAAATAAGATTACCTCTAAAAACGTGGAGAAGCTTGTAGTTGTATATAACATCTGGCATCTCATTTACCACAGTACACTGATATGTAAGAAGAATCTAACAACTAATTAAAACGGAGAGCTAAGGGAGATTATGATGTAGCTTTTGCATATCGTCCCAACTACAAAATTTGAATTTTCAAACTGTTCAACAAGCAAACAATATCTACCAAATGAAATCTGTGAAAAAGTCAATTTCTTAACATAGAATCTATGTTTTGCACTTGCAGAGCATGAACTATGCGGCTACTATACATACAAAAGAATGAAGAAATTATGAAATTACCTGAGCTCCAATAGCCATTGCTGCCAATTCCAGTGCTATTCCCATCTCGAAGGAGTCCGCGTCAATATTTGCAATTGGTGTTGCATTTAGCAAGACTTTGGTGACAGCTTCCAACATTTGGCCATAACCTGTGTGATCTGAAGCACAGGTTCCTGCAAGTTGATCAAAAGGAATTCCTTGCAGAGTGAAATGCAGCATCTTCAGGACAGCTTCAGAGTCATCAATACAAGATGCACCTTGGGTTGAACAAAACATATAAGTACCAAAGGGTCTATATGGGCTTCTAGAAGCAGATTCTCCTGATTTGTCTGCTATCTTAGATGTACACTGTAGGACTTTCTCAAGAAGTACCTTTGGTATAGAAGGCTGTGTTATAGCAACAGAGTTAGTGCCCATTCTGCTCCCCCAATGAGGCAGAATTGCATTCAAAGGCTGGCCAATTGACTCAAATGGTGCAAGGAGCACCCTAGGAACAATATCATACTTAGACACAACGTGACAAAAATTTCCCGTCCAACCTTCACGCCCAATTGCCTCCCCAAGTATAGCATTTCCCACCAATGGAGAACCAAATGTGATACAGAAACAAGAGGACTTGTGCCTCACCTTATTTTGTAGATACCAGAGAGTGGCCAGGGTTGCAACTGCACCTCCCATAGAATGGCCCACAAATACTATGGCTTGTGTCTTTAAACCTTGTATCTGAGGGAACAAACAAATAAACAGGGTTACTTATATTTACGGACTTAGATATCTAGCAAATGATGCAAGATGGGTGCTTTCATTGATAGACATCGGATAACTGGGGAATTTTATTTTTTCCAATCAGCAAAGGGCTGAAGTCGAATTTATATTACTAATAATATTTAAAAGAAAAAATATAGAGTCTAAACCAAGAAGGTTTTCATCATGAAAATCTAACTAAAACAGAGTTCTGTGATAAAAATAAAAGACCAAACCGGACACCACCAAGTCTGAATACCACTCAGGGAAAAGCATTCTATCTATTTGCACTTTAAAAAATACGGTCCCTCTAAGCCCCTCTGAGCTATCTGCATTCATCGTTCTAAGGTCTAGTTTCAAAATTCCTCTTTAAGCTATTACTTTTATGAATAGCATTCTATCTATTTGCACTTTCAAAAATACGGGTCCCTCTAAGCCCCTCTGAGCTATCTGCATTCATCGTTCTAAGGTCTAGTTTCAAAACTCCTCTTTAAACTATTACTTTTATACTATATTAACAGAGAAACCAAAATAACCAAACAGCTTATCTGAACAAAATCAGTAGAATTGGTTGTCTTATTGGTTTTTGGATTTGTTTGTGTTGTTTGTTTTTGGAATTGATTGTAAATTTCTTATGTTTTCTAAACTTTTAGTGATGGATAACAGAGTGTGATTCTAAATATTAATGTTGAAAAACAATACAATCAAATTCAGAAACAAACAACATAATCTTATAGATTGTGAAAAACGTAATGACATTGAAAAAATTCTTTTTTTAATCTCTAACAACATTTGCTTCTTGGGTTAGGTAGACGAAATCTAAAATCATAAAATTATAACACTTGTAATTGCATTAATTTTATGGATAGAAAGATCAGAGATGGTGGTTGTAGGAGAAATAAACTTGGCAAATGCAATGACAGGAATCCCACAACACACAGCATAATTTTAATGAAGAACGAAGGGCCTATTTACCTTGTTTTTGAAATGTGGACTTTTCAGAATACTTTGGAATCGGTTGAAAGCTCCCCTGTGAACAAAGGCCGGCTCATGAGCATCACCCCTGAGGCAGGCAGAGAAGTTCTCCTCTTTCTGGATATTGTATTCTCCATAAGTACTATCTGTGACAATGAAATCTTGTGTAGAAAATGAAGGGAAGGTCGCATATGCTACACCTTCATCTTCTTTCAGGAAAAAAAAATCCACATTATTTTTAGAAACATAATCTATCTCTTGCCAAGCCCTGTCAAGGATGCCGCAGGAAGTAATCAAAGTTGCTAGTTCCAGACCAACACTGAACCTGTAACAATAATTCTTCATGTTATCACAGAAAGAATTACAGAAAGAAAGTTCAAAATCTGGTAAAATTACAGAAAGAAAGTTCAAAATCTGGTAAAATTTAAAACCATAAATTTTATTGGTTAAACCCACTTCAATTTTCAAAAAGAAGGTTCAGATTTATATTGTCTTTTCAGACCTCAATAACACTTCTGATCCTTTTTCTACCAAGCCCGTCTCTAACTTCCACTGCATACATGAGGCATACTATGGCCTAACAATTATGTTAACAAGGAAAGCACATCATACTTACAGTAGCTTGTTCTGCAAATCTAAATCCATAGTTTGAAAACCCTTGCTTTCTTGCATTAGGAGCTCTTATCAGAAGTGGTATTTGAATAGGTTTTGTTTCTTAAATGGCAATAATGGAGGATATCCTGGAAGAGAGTGTGAAACGCGTATAAGAAAGAAAAAAGGGTGTCAAAGAAAAGTTGCCAGGGAGGGGAAAAGAACCGGGAAATGAGCAAAATCGAAAGTGGCGATGTCATTCTCATGTTAGTCAATAGTTCAATGACTGAGGTGACAAAAGACAACCAAAAATAATAGTGGAAGACAAGGAGGAGAAGGATCAGGGAAATGAGCAAAAGCGAAGCATCTGGTACCATTTGGGGGGAAGGAGGAGAAAGTCATTGTGAGGAGGCATCTAAAATTAACGGTACATAACTTTCTTTTTCAGATTTGAACTTATGATTCTTATTTTAAAGGTACAATTTTCCAGACCAATTCAAATTTACAAACTCGGCATCTAAAAATTAATTGTACATAATTTTCTTTTTCAGATTTGAGCTTATGATTCTTATTTTAAAGGTACAATTTTCGAGGTATTGGATAAATCTTAAATTAAAATGTAAAATATATAAGGGAAGTTTGAAAAAAAAACTAAGTGTCCCCCTTGGCAAGATATACATTTTAGTTTACAATTTAGAGGTTGCCACAAACTCAAATTTACAAAGGTACCATCTAGATTTTGATACTTTTAAGTACTAAACTAAGTTTAATGTAAGTCCTCAAAATGAATGTATCAAGGTGTTTGCAACACACACCATTGGCACATCATGAATAGGGTAGAGTCATTGTCCTTTTCACTACAAAATGGTTAAAAAATCATTCCATGTCTAGCTTTACTATAACTGTAAGAATGAGTCAATTAGGTTTATTTAAATTATATACTAAAACTATTGTTCAAACAACAACAATCTATTGAGAACTCAAGTTGAATGGTTTTGTAGACAAAGTCAATGGCTGAAATGTGAATGTGTTGTTCCTAATAGTCAAAACTTATGAGAAATTCTTAAATTAAAAAAATGTCACTAATGGTCTAAATTAAATTATTGTCTATTTAGAAATGGGTACGTCGAAGATATATGGAAGGGGAGCATAAAATGTGAATTCTTTTCTAACTTTATTAGTGTTTTGAAATTCATCATATTTTACACCTATCATTAGCTAATCAATATTACAATAGGAACACTAACATAGATGATTTGTGATGTCATAGATCACATTCAAAGGTGAGAGCTCATTGAACTTATTCATAGCTCTTATGCATAGAGTTGTTTATGTTGTTTTGGGAGTTATATTAATTTTAGTTGATCTACAAATGTTTGATCATAGACTATAGGTATAGATGGCTTTGAAATGTATAAGATCTATCATCATGACAAAAAAATGATGATTTACATTCTAGAGTTTCATAATTCAATTTGAGAAACTCAATCAAATGGAAATGTTGAATGGCAAAAAAAAATTGAACAAAATAACATATGAATTCAATGCTTATGTCAATATTATTTTTAAGTCTCAAATTTTATAATGTAAATTTCTCTCAACTACTAAATTTAATTTTTGTAATAAAACTAAAATGAAATACATAAAAAATAGCAATCCAAAAGAATGGAAATGCAATAAGAACAATAAAATATAAACAATAGAATAACTTGGACCAGTTCAAACGATGTTATAGTGACAAGCAACACCACTTAAATTATAGATCCATTAATGTATAAGAAAAAAAACTAATAAAAATTAGAGGACCAATATCAAAAAAACCTCGTATACAATATGTACCATCCTAAAAGTTAGCACCCATTAATTTGGAAGCTCAAAGAACCTATTAGACTCCATTTTAGTGATCTCCTAGAACATAGATGCATTTATAATTGATTTCCTTCTTTTTCCTGCATTTTTCCTTGCATTTCCACCAAAACCCTTAATACCTCTTAGGATATGGGTTATTTTTCTTGAGTTTTGCACCCTCGGATATAGGTCGACCTTGACCTGTACCTAGGGTTTTTAACTGTGATTAGTCCCTAGGCTTGATGCATGGAATCTTTCTTTCCTACTCTCCCTTGTCAGCCATCATGGATTTGAACTCTAAGTTACTATAAAAGTAGGTCTTTTCCCTTCATTTAGAGATACATGATCTATATATACATAAATCCATTAGATGTGCATTCAATACACAATATATACAAACACAAAATACTCAAGCCATCAATTGCAAGCTATCAAGTTCAAGGTATGTTCAAGGAGTTTAAGCAAAGCAAGAAAGGATTCATTGGAGGCATTCATTTCAAGCAAGCATTTCCTTCCATAGGTCTAGCTTCTTTCTTCAAGGAGATAGTGGAGTTGGCCATCAAGGGAGGAGATATACATCCATCCACATTGCACACCCATTCAATCATCCAACCATTCAATCATACTTACATCTATGATCTATGATCGGGTACTTGTAGATCTATTGCATTTGTGAAGACATCATGCATTCTACATCAACATACACACAAGCATTCATACATCTTTTTGGGTAGTGGATTTGAATCCATCCATAAATGTTTGACAAGAGAGGTGAATATTTATATTTCTCTTTCTTTTACATGATTTTATTTTAATTCAAGGTTAATTCCTAAATGGGGGCTTTACCAAGGCAAGCCCCTTACCCCCAAAAAAATTTCATTCTTCTTGTGTAAGAGAAGATATTGCAGGTTTTCTAGATTTTCGAGATCAGAATTAGTGAATCTAGGGTTACAATTTATGTCTGACATTCAGATCCTATATTTTATGGACAGTGCAAGTACAATTCAATCTTGACCTGTACCCAAGTTGACCTATTCTCAGAGCTTTCATATTTTCAAAGTCAGTATTTTCCAACTTGCAGGTTCTAGATCTAGTTCAGTTTTAGTTTCTATTATAGTTTGATAGTGCATTTTCAAATCTGATCTTGTAACCTCTACTAGCCCTCAAGGTGAGTTTAATTCCTCTCTTTGTCAGTTCATAGCTCTTACTTTGAGGTATCAAATTAGGTCTTTTATGTGTTTGGTTTTACATGTACTTCTAGTTTACTCACATTGCAATTAATCAATCAGCTAGTATTAGATCACTTAATTTCAATTGGCATTAATCAATCAATCAATTACATTAAAGGGAAAGAACAATCAAACCAGAAAGAAAAACTTAACTATATTCCCTTTAAAGGAATTGGATTTTGCATTAGCACCCCCACATTCATTTGTATTGTGTTAATCTAATTTCGGTCCTCTTGAAGGTTATATTTGTGGATCCATCTTTCTCTTTCCCAAATGTGCATAAAAGACTTGGTGAAATAACCTTTACAACCATATCAAATCAACCATCAATCTTTCTTTTATGTTATATTTTGGTGAACCTGACTCTTTCATGCTTTTATATCTTTTGATGTGGTAGTTAGATGCATTATAGTTTTGTCATACCTTACATTGTATGCATAGGTTCACATATCTTACATTTTGGTGAACCCGACACTTTCATGCTTTATGCCTTTTGATTGGGTAGTTAGATATATGTGCATTGTAGTTCGATCATATCTTATATCCCACTCATTGTTGATTATATATTCTTTGTATGTATTGTGGTTCTTAGATATAGAGTCTACTTTGTATGCTTTGCATCTTTTCTATCTGTATAGTTCATCTCTTTGTGTGTGAGCTTTATCACTTTGAGTCCAACATATAGCATTTTGGTTAGAAGAAGTTGTAGGCTCATGGGTTCCTTTGATCCTGAACACTCCTTTTTTCCTAGGAATCTTTATGAAACCAAAATTCTCCCTCATTATCCTAATCCTCTCACAAAGAATAACTCTTCTCACTCCTCTCATGATGAAGATGAAGTCTTAAGAGTTCCTCCTAACCAAGTCCATAAACATTCCCATGAATTTAAAATATTTAACAATGGCTAGCTCAAGAAAACCACAATTATAAAACCCTTTATGTTGTAGAAGGCATAAGGAAACTTATTCATAATGATGAACAAGGTCTTAACATCTTGCATAGTATTTCTCACCTTGTTCATTCTACTATCAAACCTCTTAAGGATTGTGCTCAAGATTTAGGTCTCATTCAACCTACTACAAATGTTGAAACCTCTTTTCCTATCCCGAATTTCATTCCTGGCATCTCCACTTATGCTCCACCACTTATCATAACTTCAATTCAATCTTCTAATCCTACACACGTGAGTTTCCCTAATCCTACTTTTCCATCACTTTCTACAAGTGTCCCATGTGTTTCATTACCCACATACGTACCTTCATATCATAATGTTCCCTTTTCACATTCAAATATTCCTCCTACCAAGACTCCTACTAATGTGATTCGTGCCTCTTCAAACATTCATTCCACTTCCAATAAAAACATTCCTAATATTTCCAAAATTTCTCCTATCATTTCTTCTATTGATTCCACCATTAATAGCCTAGCACAAATTATCTCTTCCTTGCAACAACAACTTGCTTCCTTGACTCAATCCAAATTCAACATTCCTACATATGACATTGTCAATCATTTTCCTTTAGATATTATTTGATTCGTTATCCCTCAAAATATTGAGATCCCTCATCTTGAGACTTATAATGGTAAGGGTGATCTTGTGACTCATGTTAAAACTTTCCAAACCTTGTGTAGTGATTTTGCACATGACTATAGGTTTATGACTAAGTTGTTCACTAGGACCTTTTGAGATAAAGCTTTGTAATGGTATTGTTCCTTTCCTCCATATTCCATTGATTCCTTTCACAAACTTGCTAATGTTTTGAGGGTCATCTACCTTAATTGTACCATCATCTATTCAGTCTTGGACCATGTGCTTCAATCTCATGCACTCATTTGTTTTGTGCCCTTTGTTTCTATGATATTCACAATTATGTGCATCATTCCACCATGAGGGATTAACTTACAGATCATAGGGTCTTGCCTCTGGTAGTGTAATCATTTTTTTTGCAATGAGAGTCCTTAATACATTTTTTAGAGGTTCCCCCAAGGGTGTGAATTTCCTCCTTTGGGTTGAATTGAAGAAAAGTATCAAGGCTTGTTGATTCCTTGATTGTTGGAAAAATTGTTGTTGTTGAAAGGGGTCTTTGATGTTTGATTAACATTGTTAGCTTGATTGGACCTACAAAGAGATTGAAGGGAGTAGCTTTAAGGTTATTTACCTTCACAACTCCATCATTCACAAGGTTTTTATTGGTGTTCTTTAGCCAAAATCTAGGTTTCTCATTATTTTTTATTGGAAGCCTTGTTTTTGAAGTTTTTATTGTTGTTAGAGAAATCCTTGTTTTCCTTGTAAAGTTTTAGTTCTCCCTTTCTTACTAAAACCTCTTTTATTTTAATCCCATTTTCAATGATTTTCTCCAAAGTGGATGGACATTGTAGTTGCAATTGGTAATTTTCATTTTCATGTTCAAGTTGTTCATGAAAATGTCCATCTTCTCTTTCTCGAGAACACTTCTAGGATAACAAAAAATACCGCTCTCCATCTCTATAGGAAACTCAAAAAGGACTCACCATCTCTTTGTTTGGTATTGCATAAGTTTAGCATGGTGACCTCATGTTCAATATTATAAGAATAATGATTAAAAAATTGGGAGGCTAATTCTTCAAATGTTTTGATACCCGGGGGTAGTTTTGAAAACCACTCCATTTCATGCTCTCTGAGGCTTCTAGGAAATAACCTCATTAAATAAGTGGTGTTCTGCATAAATTCCATGCTTAGTGCACAAAACTACCTCAAATGGTCTTGTGGGTCAAATTTACCCATATATTTATCATATTTTGCAAAGACTGCATTTGGAGGGAAGGGCACCATAATTAGACTCTTATCAAACATAAATGGGAATATGGCTTCGATTAAAAATTGTTTAGGATTTGTTGCCTTATTCATGTTATCTAATTGTGTATGGAAGAGTTTGAATTTATTATTCATCACCCTCATTGGATTTTCTTCTACTTCATATTTCTTTAGATTTTTCGTATCATAATCATGAGGAAGCCTAACTCCTAATTGAGTTGGGTTTAGCAAGTACCTCTCTTTATCCCTTTCTAGGATTTTTTCCATGACTTTAAAATGAATAAGGAATCTTGGGAAACCTCATTGACTCTTTCTTTGGTTTCCTCTTCATCTTGATTTTGATGATTTTGATTTCCTCCATTATTTCCAGTATTTCCCCCATTGTTATCATAGTTAGAGTTATTGATGTGATTAGACCTCATTAGTGTTGTTAGCACCACTAAGATCATCAAATCCAAAATTGTTTGTCAATGTTTCTTGTTTCTCTTGTTCTTCTTCCTTAAAAGATAAATGAGGTGTTTTGTCTTGATAAGTATTTCTTGTCTAATGAGCATTTCGTCTTCTTGCAATGATATCTTGATAAAATGTGATCTTGTCCAAACTGACATTAAAAAGAATTGAAGATTTTGGAATTGAACCTCTTGATGAAAGACCCCTTTGAATTTTGTTGAAAATCTAAACTTGAAGTGTTATGGACTAGGTCTTGATTGGAACAGGTTGCACTCGGTAAATGGTATCCAAAAATGTCTTTAGATTATTCTGACCAAGTTAGTAAATACTCATTATTTTGAGTTCTCAGTCTGTAGGCGTTAAAAAATAATTGGTAGATGTTACAGGAAGTTGCATAGGCATTACAAAACTACTTGTAAGCATTACAGAATTGGTCACAGGCATCAACAAACAGGTCACAGGCATTACATAACTATTTGTAAGCGTTGCAGAATTGGTCCCAGGCATTATAAAAATGCTTATAGGTGCTATAGGAAGTTGCATAGGCATTATAGAAACTGTCAAAAACTACAACCTCAATGTTTTGGTCACAATTTTGATCAATTTTAGAAGTTTTTAATTAGTTTTTAGATCTTAATGGATGTATTCTATTTGTAATCATGAATTTTCAACCACAAAAACACTTGTCTTAACCCTTAATCACTAAACACAAAGTGTATGTTCAAGATCATTTCCACTCGAGTCTTTTCACAATAAACCATTCCAAGAAAGCTACCTAAGGTCAATTTGGTTTAACATGCCTGATAAGATAGGCTTTTCTAGAGTAACAAGGTTTTAGTAAGGATTCCAAACAAAAATATCAAATGAATCATACAAGGAACACATAGCCATGCAAGTGCGGTTGAGGCCTATAGCCCTACGAGACCAAGCATTTGATATTTTTTCCTTCTGAATCTTTAAATTCAATGAGGTCTTTCTTTATAGTGGGTGGAATAGGTTGGACTCACCTTTTTCTCACTTTGGGGTGTCCCACTCACTAGCCTTGTTAAGGCATGTTCTCAGGAGCGTGAGCCCGCTAAAGATCTAGCATGTTCATAGAAAGAAAGAAATGTGAAATGGTCAACAAGTCTAGGAGTTTGATTACCCTAAGAAGGGTAAGAGCATATTCCTATTGTTTTTTACCTCATAAACACGATTAACATGGTTCATTTCCAAGCCTTTTAATCTAAAGGGACGAGCACTTTTGGATTTTTGATTCACCTAGAAGGTGAAAAGAATATGTCTAATGCTTTTTGTCCACAAATATGAAGGCTTCAATTATGTGTTTGGTTCATTTCCTATCTCATCTTCATCTGAAATTTAGCATGTTTGGCATTTTGATTCACCAAGAACTAGGTGAAGAGTATAGGCCTAATGCTTCACTTGAGAATTCAATTTTCTCTTTTATTCAAGCTAGATTTTTAATTGACATGGTACTAGTTAAGAAAATGCATAAGGATTTAGTATTACCTTGATCGATGCTAACAAAGCTAGGTGCATTTTTTATTTATTTTTTACATTTTTCACTTTTGATACACACCTAGTGGCGATCATTCTAGCTCCTTAGCATCCTCCTCCAAACATGTTAGTTCAACATAATTCCAAAGCAAGAGTGAAGGAAACCCAAATCTCAATTAAATGCTCAAGTTTATTCAAAAAGATTTAAGGAAAGTATATATAGATCCAATTTAATGAAACATATTTAATTGTATATGCTTCAATAACTCTCAAAGACCTTTCATAAGATTCTACTTCCTCTTTAGAATCTTCTAGGAAATTATTGAGATGAATCCTATTTTCATAAGTTAGTCTTTTTTTAGCTTCCATTTCCTTCTTTTGAATTTGAATCTCAAGTTTATGTACTTTTTTATGCTCTATCATCTGCAAAAAATAGATTCACTTACGTCAGATTTAAATATTTTTGAAATTGCAAATGAATAGTATTAGGCGTTAAGAGACCTTGTATATGCGTTAAAAGAATAATGCTAGGTGTTAAAAGAATTTTCATACGCATTAAAAGAATTTGTAGATGTGTTAAAAACAAGTTAAATGCACTAGAAAGCAGTTTAAATGCATAGTAATACTCCATGTTAGGCGCTGAAAGAAAGTTAGACAGAAGCAAAAAGAATTGTCACAAGCGTCATAAGACTATTTATAGGCGTCAAACTTTGAGGCATAGGCATTAAAAGACATGTCAAAGGTGCTCCTATACCTGCAAATATCAAATCTGCAACACAAACACTTCAAATTTAGTAAATAAACATCAAATTTCGCTAGATTAAGGCCTAGGCTCCAGGTTGGGCGCTATTTTGTATATGTAAAATACCTTTATAGGATTAGTTCATCAAAATATCAATTCAAATGTAAGAAAATACAACTATTTAACCAAATTGAATTGAAATTAAGACAACAAGCATCCTATGGATATCTAACTAGAAAGCTAAAGTAACGCTCTCAGATTCAAGCATTCATTAGTGACAATTCTAAAATGAGAATTATGATCTATGATGCAAATTAATCCTAATCTAGCTCAATTATGCAAGAAATCAAACTACAATTCTCCATTATAATCACTACTCAAATTGAATTCAAATATTATGCAATGCCTAAAACAATTTCACTAGAGTAATGGTGCACTAAGATAATGGATGATTTACTCTATTGATGCATTTTATTTAAAGGATTCGCAAAATTAGGAAGGTGAGTTAGATGCATGAGTTAGGCTGACCCAGGATTAGATGAGAGTTGAGTTAGTGGTTTCAAATGTTGGGACATAGACACAACATGGATGGCCAAGATTGCAAACTAAATTGGATGGTGGAGATAGCAAAGGCTTTTTTTGGTCTATGTGCTCCAAATAATCTCACCTCATTGGTTGATTTTATTTTCTCTTCATGTGGTAGGTGATAATTATTTGATTTATTAATTGATTTAGTCATGTCTCCCATTTGAATGGGTTGGATTAAATTTAATTAAACTATACAATTAATTGATTAAAATCAGTTCCATAATTATTTGGTCATTTTGATTCAATTATTCCACTTGGCTTTGATTTTCAATTAACTTAGATTTTGATCACTAATTGCTTAATTTGACTCAGTTTGACTAATTTTGGGTGTATACAAATACCTCTCTTTGACTCAATGTGTGAAGCGCATTGGTTCAAAGAATATCTGATTACTTTGATTACCTGATCCCTGAGCCAAACTTGATGACTGATTCACTGATTTACAATTGATTGAAATATTAAACTGATGATTTAGAAAATCTTACATCCAATACCCTTGATTTGAAAAATTACTCTAATTTGTTTGATTTCGTGTGTGTTCTGATGATTAAGTGGATGCGGAATATAAATATCAATTGCTAGAATTTTTTTAAAATCTATTTTGTTTTCCACAATCTTAAAATTATAATTATAAACTGATTATTCTGCACAGAGAATAACCGCGTCCCACTTCCACATTTTTTCCTTGTACTAGGTATATTAAGTAGACCCTTTCCACATGTTTTTCTGTATGATTCCGCATTTCTTTTGATATGTTTTCCTGTAGAACAGTGTATGATGCTTCCATGTTTCGAGGATCAATGACATGAAAACGGTTTTGTCACTGTTTCCGAATTTGACATCGATGCTTTGATTATTTCTTTGGTCCTACACTAAGCCAAACAGTCAATTTCCTTCTCCATCGTACAGATTCTTTCCCATAATATATGGCCCATAATAGAAGACGTACAAGGGGAACGAAATCTGATCACGTTGCTTTGCATCACCGTTCATTTCGACCTTTTATCCTTTCAGATTTGACAACCTTTAATGCATTAAACCGACCAAGTCTATAAAATGAAAGTGCTGTAACTGCATTAATTCCATTAATGAAACCCTGTAAAGTGACCGACCGGTATTTGAATGAATTTTCCAATGTCTTTCATGTGTCAGTGGGCCACAACTGCTCTAACAAAACAGTACGTTTTAATTATAGTGGCAGTGCTAAAATTAGCCACGCAATTGTTCGTGGCGGCAGTTATTTTTCCAATAGAACGTACCACAAATGAAATTTTATTTTTTTTCAAATCTGCGAAAATGCAGATTTTTTTTCCAAATTTGTTGGTTGTTTTCGATTCAGAATATGTAGATCATGAAGAATAGATCCTGAAATTTTCGTAAAAATCTGTTGTGTTTTCAGATTTTTCAAATCTGTACGGTGATGCATTCCTTCAGGGGCATAGCTACATCCATTGTCGGTCCCTCCTTCGACAACAGATAGATGAAGACTCTTATTTATGGATGAATGACAATTAAAATTTTATATTAAAAAGACAATGGAGGAAAATTATTTGGAAGATATAGAAAATGTATATTTCTAAATTAAAATAGTACATTTTCATTATAATTGTGGTCCCAAAACTAAACTACATGGCTGTTTGTCCCTCTCCCTTGTCTATTGATAGTTGACAACTCTTGTGTTGATAAATAACAATAAAAAGTTGTACTAAAAGAACATATGGGAGAAATTGCTTGGTATTGGATAAATCGTAAACTAAAATGTAAAATATATAAGGGAAGTTTGAAAAAAACCAAGTGTCCTCCTTGGTAAGATATGCATTTTAGTTTACGATTTAGACATTGCCCAATTGCTTGGAAGTTGTATAAATATACAACTCTAAATCAAAATAGTACACATTATTTGTAATTATAGTAGAAAAATTAGTCATGGCAACTACTAGTCCCTCTCTCTTGTCTACATATAGATGACAATTGAAAATTGTACTAAAATGATATAGGGGAGAAATCGCTTGGAATATACACAAATATACAACTCTAAAGAAAAACAATATGCTTTAATTATAATTGCGATGGAAAAATTAGTAATCACAACCACTAGTCTCTCTCCCTTGTCTACAAGGAGATGACAATTAAAAATTGTTCTAGAAATTGCTTGGAAGATTCACAAACATGACTCTAAATCAAAATAGTATGCTTTAATTATAATTGCAATGGAAAGATGAGTCCATGTAACTATTGGTCCCTCTCCCCTATCTACAAATAGATGCCAATAAAAAATTGTACAAAAAGGGACAAGAGAGAAATTGCTTGGAAGATATATAAATGTGCAACTCTAAATCAAACAATGTGTTTTAGTTATAATTGTGGTGGCAAAATTAGTCCTCACAACTACTAGGCCATTTCCCCTATCTACGCATATAGATGACAATACTCTCCTATCTATGAATATAGATGAAAACTAATTTTTTAATAAAAGGGCAGAGGAAAATTGCATAGAAGAGTGATATAGAGACAATAGGAAAAGAGTGGGTAGCAACACTAAAATGCATTTGGATCATGATGCTTTTATTTCACATCATTTCTATCTCTTATGTATTAATATAGCTAATGCATTAGCCCAACTAAGTGCATGAAATGGGAGCAATAAATTAATTCCAATGTAAGGGGCATTAATCAAATTGAGTCCACGTATAAACCGTTCTTTGGAAGTTTCCAACTTAGACTAATCCAAAGAACTCACTCTACCAAGTTAGTATATTCAATGGAATGTAAACTTAAAAAAATAGTTGGATGTTTATTTTGATAAAATATCTTAATGCAATTTAGGGGAGAGGGGCCAATATGTGTTCGAGGTCCTATATGTGCTATAGTACCTAGGGCGATTAGGGTCCAAAGTGGTGCAATGAAGCACCAATTTGTGGCAATCTTTAATCCAAAAAATAGTAATATTTAATTCAATCATAAAACAAATATTAATTGTGCACACACATGTGTATGTAAACATAGAAAAATGTATATAATGGATGAAGTTGGAAGTTAAGTATGTTGATCATGTGTTGGGCAAGTGCGGTTGTAAAGTGGGAGTTGCGATCAAGCCAGGGGAGAGTTAAGTGTGTTAAGAAGAGATTGTGTGCTTTAGTGGATCTAATCAAGCAGAGATAGTGTTATTCTATAGATCATTCTTTTTGTTGTTCTCTAACAGTTGTAGAAGTTAAAATTTCTTAACCGAGTGGATCCTAGCAGGTCCTTATTGTAAATACTTTAACAGGGTGGCACATTAGTTTGTCTCTAAAGTCCTCTAACAAGGCTACTCTTAATAGGGTAAAGCTCCTAATAGGACTAGAGGTAAATCCCTTAACTTGGTAGAACCTAACAGGGTTAAGCTCCTCACAAGGTGTACTTTAAAAGAGTACATCATTTAGTGGGTACTAATTCCTACTATGGTTTTCTCCCAAATTGGGTTTCCACTAGATAAATCTTCACGTTAAATATTTCATTTTTATGTGGATGTGCTTATGGTTATGATTTTTATTTGTTGCTATTAAGTAAATCTTGTGAATGTTGTTGCAAAGTTTAAAAGATTGAAAAGATGCATAATTGGTTGATTACTGATTCACCCCCCCTCTTAGTAATCTAATCTTAGGATTTAAAAGCTCAAGATATATCAAGGATGAAAATCTGCCACAATATCTCATAATTATTTTAAAACTATTGTAGAGGGAATAGTAAATATTGAAAAAGCATAAGGAGAGTCATAGCTACAAGATTATATGAAGATATAGACAAAAAAGAGAAAATATATGAATAAAAGATAATATAAGTACGAAGTAATAGATATAATATAGAACAATCAACGAAAGAGTGAGGATAGACAAAATGAATGGAGCAAAAACAAATAATATAAATAAAATATGAATATATAGGTGAAGAAAATATACATAAATATTTGTGTGTGTGTGTGTGTGTGTGTTAAAATGATAAGATCTTAGTCAATGTTGGCTAAAGTCCTTAGCTTGGGCTAGCCAAGCCCCCTGATAATTCTTAACCCTTTTCGAAGGACAAGGCTACTCACATTATATTTGATCTACAAAGAAGTCTAAATGCTTGTCTTGAGGTCTTAGAATACTGATGGTTGAGTGACTATTATAGCTTCTATTGTAAGACTAGGCCATCCAAGGAAACACATGCTTGAGGCTAATATGTATTGATCCTAAGACCTCTATCCCCCTTAGGCTATTTATCTAATAGTAAGCCCATCTGCCCCTTTATTGGCCAATTCATCTGCTCTAATGCTTCCTTCTCTGAAAATATGATTAATGGTAATCATTCTAAAGGACTGAGTTAGGTGAAGTGCTCTAGAGAGTATTGTGTTAAGTTTCCAGTTAGGAATAGAGCCTTTCCTAAGAGCATTTATTGTAATTGTTGAATCTCCTTCAATAGCTACTTTATCAATACCCAAACTTCTACAAATACGGAGTCCTTCTACTAGGGAAATCAATTCTACCATATTATTTGTCTCTATCCCTATCAGTTGTGCCAATTTAGCCACTTTTATCCTTTCAGCATTATGAACACAACATCCAATTCCAATTTTACCTGGGTTCCCCCTTAATGCTCCATCAAAGTTGAGCTTATACTATCCTCTTTTGGGGGGCCGCCAAACACACTCAGCTCTCTTATGCTTATTATCTTTATCTCCTAGACCTATGTAAGGGGGAATTTTAAGCCCCATCCATCTACACCTCATTTTCTCTTCCCAATAAGTCATCTCAACCTCTTTTAGTCATTTTGATTCTACTATTCAAGGTTTCAATGATGGTTGCTTGTACTTTGTTAATTAGTTGTTTCCAATCCATTTCATATCCTTAAATAAATGCCTACTACATTCTTTCCATAGTTCTCAAATGACCATAGAAGGTGCCACTTCCACAGTCCTCCATATAAATATTGTTTCTTCATGAAAGGCCATGCCTAGAACATGCCCAAACAAGTCCTTGGCTAAGTTGAACTCCATCCCAATTTATTACTTAACCAATTCCAACATGGATTTGAGAACTTACAATTAAGTAATATACGATTCATGTTTTCTTGTCTTTTTCACACAAAGGGAACCTGCTCAGGCCTTCAAAGCTCATCCTTCTAAATTTTTCTACAGTTAAAATCTTATTTTCCAAGGCTAACCATGAAACATGTCAACTTTAGGTAGACAATATAATTTATCCCAACATAAGTCCAAGGGGATATCTATTTTGGGTCTAAGTTGTTTACTAACAAGGTATTCATAACCTTCCTTAGAGTTGTACTCCCTTGTCTTTGAGTCATCCCATACTAGTTTATCTTCTCCTAAGTGAAAATCCATACTTCTTTTACTAAGGATCTTTTCCAACTCTCTCTTTTTTTGGATCAGGATATTCACATCACTCAGGATATCACCTTCTACTACTTCAATATAATCTTGAGCATAACTCCCCCACCTTGCTATCAAAAGGGCTTTAGAGGCCTCCGGGTTGGTTATCTTATCTATAGACTTGTAGCCTCCCCATGAGTCTAACTAGAAAAAAGATTTTTCACCCTTACCCATATTCCAGGTCAATCTATCCATAATGATCTTTATGCATTCTAACATAAAGTTCAAGATACATGATCCACTAAGAGGAGATTTTACCCTGAAAATACTCTTCAAAACGTCATTGTTAAGGTATTTATGGGTGAGAATCTTGACCCACTTAAGGCTCGGGTTCTTGTACATTCTCCATACCAATTTGGCCCCCAAAGCTTTGCTTTATTCCTTAATGTTCATTATACCAACACCCCCCTCATCCTTGGGTCTACATACTTTATCCCATGCTAGCAATGATATTTTCTTCTTTTCCCCCATGCCTTGCCAAACAAAAGTTTCAAGGTGCTTGTTTAATTCCTCCTTGTTTTCCATAGGTAACTTGATGCATGTTAATTGGTAAATTGACATTGTTGGTAATACAGATTTGATCATTGTAGCTCTTCCAACAAAGGAGAGCCATTTTCCTTTCCAAGAGTCCATCCTTTTCTTAATTCTTTCTACCAATGGTTCTCATAGTTGAGATGATTTGCTTCCTTTGTTAGGGAAGCCCTAGATACTTACATGGTAATTCACCCTTCTTAAAATTCAAGATTTGACAGATCTCTTGTTGCAAGTTAACATCGGTGTTGAAAAAGAAGATTTCTGCTTTTTCTAGACTAATTTCCTGCCCGAATGCTATGGTATAAGAATCCAGTATATCTTTGTAAGATTTTGATTTTTGCTTCTCTCCTTGCACATACAGCATTGTGTCATCTACAAACTATTGGTGTGTGCAAGGGTCTAGTCCACTAGTAATTCTAATTCATTTTATTTTGTTTAATTCTCTAGCTTTGGTTATTGATCTTCCCAAGGATTCTGCCATGATGATGAAAAGAGAGGGGGAAATTGGGTCCCCTTTCCTCAATCCTCTAAAAACATCAAAAAATCCTTTCGGGGTGCCATTTACCAAAATTGATACCTTAGAGGAAGAGATGCACTCAAAGATCAAGTTAATCCAAGATTTAGCAAAGCCAAAAGCTTCAAAACACTTGCATAGGAACCACTAGTCAACCTTTGACACAAGGGCAAGGTCAAGAGGGGCCAAACAATGGCACACCCTAATGATCCAGCCTGCTCAACAACACGCAGAAGCACACAAAACACAGTGAGAGAGAGAAAGCAAGGATCTTTCATTAAATTTCATCAAATAGATTCATATATGTCGGGTTGTAAGGCCTTCCCGGTTAGGGCCAGATATTACAATGAATTACAAAAGTCCTCAAACATGCGAGGATCTACCAACAATCTCTATTCTACTATCTTCTATCTTCCACTAAAAAATCACTCCCTAAACTCTAACCAAACAACTATACTTATACAAGAGGCTACCAAACTGAGTCGGCCTTCAGATCCATAATCAACAGAAGTAACTGTTAGATCTGGGACCACACGCTTCCCAATGATGGATACCGGCATCAAATCTGTGACCCATAATCAATGCACAAGTCGGCCTCAACAAGAACTCAAAATAAACCCGTCGGTAAACAAGGTTACCGAGCGCTAGGGAAATTCACTGAGCACCAAAGAGATAACCGACCAACACCGGTGAACATAGGAAACCAAGCAACACCAAACCAACTCGGTCAAAGCAAAAACCGAGCAACACAGACAACTTCAAAATATTTTTGGTGACACAGGATTGCCAAGGACCCGAGATGCTCCTGCATCAGACACCTGGGGTTATTTAGAAATGATTCTTTGAATCATTTAGTAGGTCTATTTTGAGCTGCATCCAACTCAGACTGTGAAATCCATGAACTATCTTCAATCGGTCTATTCTTCCACTTTACCAGATATTCCATATACGTTTTACCTCTTGTACTCTTGTCAATTCTTTGTTCTAAAATATGTTCAACTTCTTCATTATGTTTCTTAGGATATTCCATCGGCACTGTCATGTCTTCATCAGGTTCATGATACTCATACAAATCAACAATGTTGAAAATCGGTGATATGTCCATGTCATCAGGTAACTCAATCTCATATGCATTTCCACTGTCAAATTTCTTCAAAATCTTGCAAGGTCCAAACTTCTTCATCTTTAGCTTCCCATATGTTCCAACAGGAAACCGACCTTTCTTCAAATGAACCATCACTTCATCACCAACATCAAAAGTTTTGTCTCCTTGATCTATCAGCTCTGTCTTTGTACTTCTGATTACTCTCTTCCAGCTTGATTTTCACATCTTCATGCAATGTCTTCATGTACTTAGCAAATTTCACTCCTTCAGCACTTCTCTTACTTTCATCAGCAATGTCTCTCAAATTAGATAACCTCTCGGTTGTATGCCATTCACAATCTCAAATGGTGTTTTTCCAGTACTCCTATTCACTAAATTATTGTATGCAAACTCTGCTTGTGCCAACACAGAATCCCAATTACTAGGTGTGTCTCCAACTAAACATCTCAAAAGATTTCCCAAACTTCTGTTCACAACCTCTGTCTGTCCATCGGTTTGTGGGTGAAATGTAGAACTATATTTCAACTTAGTGCCAAACTTTCTCCAAAGAGTCTTCCAAAAGTATCCAACAAATTTATTGGCTCGGTTAGAGATAATACTCCTCGGTAATCCATTCAATCTGACAATTTCTTTAAAGAAAAGATCTGCTACATGTACTGCATCTAATGTCTTTCTAAAAGGTATAAAATGTGTCATCTTTGAAAATCTATATACCACAACAAATATAGAAGCATTACCTTTTACTGTCTTCGGTAAGCCAAGAACAAAATCCATACTGATGTCAGTCCAAGGTTTCTCAGGTACAATAATCGGTACATACAATCCAATATTCTGACTTACTCCTTTTGCAACTTGAAAAATTTCACAACTTTTCACAAATTTCTGAACATCTTTATACAACTGTGGCCAATAGTACTTCTCCTTAAGCAAATTCAAAGTTTTATCAAGACCAAAATGTCCAGCCAAACCACTACTATGTTTCTCCTTTATCAAATTAGTTCTCATTTGTCCTCTCGGTATACACATCTGAATACCTTTGAACAACATACCTTCTTGAATAAAATATTCTTCCCATTTTGTACTCGGTTGATCGTGAATAGGTGCTCTGCACTTTTTCCACGACTCAGAAAAATCAGGATCAATTTCATACAAATCTCTCATCTCATCAAAATCAAGAACTTCAATTTTCATCTCAGTCATCAAAGATCTTCTACTCAATGCATCAGCAACTCAGTTAGTGACTCCACTTTTATGCTTTATCACAAATGTATAACTCTGCAAGTACTCAACCCACTTCATATGTCTCTGATTCAACTTATTCTAACTACCCAAATATTGTAAAGCCTTATGATCAGTATACAACACAAATTCACTTGGTATCAAATAATGTCTTCATTTCTTTAGTTCTTGAATAATAGCATAGAATTCTTAATCATACACAAAATATTTCCTTCTAGCATCATTCAACTTTTCACTAAAGAAAGCAACAGGTTTACCTTCTCGACTCAACATAGCTCCAATTGGACTTCCACTTGCATCACATTCCACTTGAAATACCTTATTGAAATCAGGTAATGCCAAAATAGGCAATTCAACAACCTTCTGCTTTAGAGTCTCAAAACTTTTATCAGTCATAGCATTACAAATAGAACTGAAATTCCTTATGAACTTTCAGTAAAAACTTGTCAAACCATGAAATGATCTTACCTCACTAGCATTCACAAGTGTAGGCCAATTCAAAATAGCTTCAACCTTTTCAGGGTCCATCTTCAAACCATCAACTGAAATTACAAATCCCAAATACACAATCTCCTCTTTCATGAATGAGCACTTTTTCAGATTTATCAACAACTTTTCTTCTTTCCATCTCTACAAAACTTGTCTAACATGTAACAAATGTTCTTCTCTGGTCTTACTGAATATCAGAATATCATCAAGATATACAATCACAAACTTACCCAAGAATTTCTTCAAAACTTCATTCATCAATCTCATAAAAGTACTCGGTGCATTAGTTAAACGAAAAGGCATAACCAACCACTCATACAAACCTTCTTTTGTTTTGAAAGCGGTCTTCCATTCATCACCTTCTCTGATTCTGATCTGATGATACCCACTTTTCAAATCAATCTTTGTGAAATACTTTGCTCCAATCAAACTGTTCATTATGTCATCCATTTTCGGTATAGGAAACCTATACTTCACTTTTATCTTATTGATTACTCTGGAATCAGTACACATTCGCCATTCTCCATTCTTCTTAGGTGCCAATACAATAGGTACTGCGCAAGGACTTAAACTTTCTCTGATCAAACCTTTATCCAACAACTCTTGAATCTGTCGGTTCATTCCTGATTCTCAGTAGGTGTCAACCAATGAGGTGCCTTGTTCGGTAAACTAGCTCCAGGGATTACATCCATGCAATGATCAATACTTATCTTTAGTGGCAAACCATCAGGTACATTATTAGAAATGATATCACTATACTCAGTGAGTAACTTATCAATCTCCTCAAGGACATTATCCTCTGTTTTCTTACTCGGTTTGTTAGGAATCACAGCAAAACATACATCATTCTTCTTCAAATCCTTAATAAATTTTCTCCCTTCCATCAAACAAACTTTCACAGATGTGCAAACATTACTAATAGGTTCTTCCATCAAAG
Source organism: Chamaecyparis obtusa (assembly GCA_027943335.1). NCBI lineage: Eukaryota > Viridiplantae > Streptophyta > Pinopsida > Cupressales > Cupressaceae > Chamaecyparis > Chamaecyparis obtusa. Next base: position 1,780,390 of record BSBK01001075.1, read on the forward strand.
GTAACAAGATTTTTTTTCTTCCATCAGCGACAATAGTATATTTATGCAATCTCCCATCATATATAGCATGTCTATCATATTGCCAAGGTCTACCCAACAAAATATGACAACAATCCATAGGCATGATATCACATAACACCTTATCATAGTACTTTCCAATCTTCAAATTCACATAACATTGTTCACTTACCAAGAGTGTATGCTCATCTTTGATCCATGAAATCTGATAGGGCTTCGGATGTGCCAACCTTTCCAACTACAACTTTGTGACCATCTCTTCAGATGCCAAATTCTTCAAGATACCACTGTCAATGATTACATTCCAAACTTTGTCAAAAATTCTACATCTGGTCTTGAACAAACTTTCCTTACCGGATCTTCCTTTTTACTTTCATTCCATAGTGCTCTCCTTACCATCAAGTTATTTTCCTTCTTTGGTTCATTTGGTGACTCTTCTTGCACCAAAGCATTTCTACTGCTACCAGCCTTCTTACTAGCATGTGTACATTCAAAAGATCTATGTCCTTCTTCTCCACAATTGTAACAAGTTCCTCAAAAATTACCTCTGCTATAACCACCTCGGTAGTTACTACCTCTACCTCTAGATGAACTTTCACCTTTCCACTCAGTCTTGCCTTTGTCCAGATTTGTCTTTTCAAGTTCACATCTACTATTTTCACCATAGGATCTACCTCTTCCTCTAGGAAATCTACCACCTCGACCTCTTTGTCTTTGTTCATGTCTTTTGTTCAATTTCTCCTCAGCTTTCAATGCAAATTGATAAGCTTCTTCAATGTTCTCCAACTTGACCAAACTAATTTCCTCTTGGATGGAAACTCTCAAACCATTCAAGTATCTAGCAATTCTTTCCACATCATCTTCATCATGTCCAGATCTAATATCCAATCTATAGAATTCCTCAGTATACTCTTTTACTGAGCTATCTTTCTGCTTTAGACTTTGCATTCGCCTAACTAGGTTAATCTGATAATCACAAGGTAAGAACTTTCCTTTCAACTTATTCACCATTTTATTCCATACCTTGATTTTGTCTTTGCCTTTCTTCTTCCGATCCAATTGCAGATGCTCCCACCACAAGGATGCATGACCTTTCAACTTTGTGCCTGCAATCTTCACCTTCTTTTCCTCAGATACATTTTCATACTCAAAATACTTTTCCATCTCAGTGATCCAATCTATCAATTCATTAGAATCTAATTTCCCACTATATTCAAGAGGATTGAAATGTGGTGTTGACTTCAAGCTTGTCAATGCCTTCAAGAATCTTTCCTCACCTCGATCCATCACAGGTGCAGGTTCCGCTTCACCTTGTTCCACTTCAACTTCATCATCACTAACATCTTCAACATGTCTGCCTCTTCTCTAGGTTGTTTCAACAGCTTCTAACCTAGCAGCAAGTTGTGTCAACATGCCTGCCAATCTTGGATCCGCTTCTCGCCTCCCACGAACCATCTTGGAACCCTCTGCAATTGCAGGTCAGATCACAATCTGCTACCCCACAACAATTCAACTAGGGCTTCGTAAGAAGGAACCTACAAACCTAGATTCGTAAACCTAGATCCAGATCTCACCTCGCTCTGATACCACCTGACGCAAGGGCAGGGTCAAGAGGGGCCAAACAATGGCACACCCTAATGATCCATCCTGCTCAACAACATGCAGAAGCACACAAAACACAGTGAGAGAGAGAAAGCAAGGATCTTTCATTAACTTTCATCAAATATATTCATACATGTCGCGTTGTAAGGCCTTCTCGATTAGAGCTAGATATTACAATGAATTACAGAAGTCCTCAAACATGCGAGGATCTGCAGACAATCTCTATTCTATTATCTTTTATCTTCCACTAAAAACTCACTCCCTAAACTCTAACCAAACAACTATACTTGTACAAGAGGCTATCGAACTGAGTCGGCCTTCAAATCCATAATCAACGGAAGTAACAGTCAAATCTGGGACCACATGCTTCTTAATGATGGATAGCAACATCAAATCTGCGACCCATAATCAATGCACAAGTCAGCCTCAACAAGAACTCAAAATAAACCCGTCAGTAAACAAGGTTATCGAGCGCCAGACAAGCATCACCGAGTGCCAGGGAAATTCACCGAGTGCCAAAGAGATAACCGACCAACACCGGCAAACACAGGAAACTAAGAAACACTGAACCAACTCAGTCAAAGCAGAAACCGAGCAACACAGACAACTTCAAAATCTTTTTGGTGACACAAGATTGCCAAGGAGTCGAGATGCTCCTGCATCAACCTTATCATATGCTTTCTTGATATCTAGTTTTATTAGCATACTCGGCTCCCCATTCTTCTATATGGAATGAATAAATTCCTAGGCAATAATAACTCTGTCATATATTGATCTCTCAAGGAAAAATCTAGTTTGTTCCTCACGAATTATGAAGGGTAGAATGTTCTTTAATCTATTAGCCATAGTTTTGGTGAGTAACTTATATATGGTGTTGCATAGAAGTCATTGAAGCTTTCCACCTTGTCCTTTTTAGGGATTAATATTAGGAAGGTATTATTAATCTCCTTAAGCATCCTTCTTTATTTCCTAATGCCTTCTAATGCTTTAGTTACTTCGTCCCCAATGAAGTGTCAGCATTCCTATAAAAAAGTAGGTAGGGAACCCATTCGGTCTTGGTGACTTATCAGGATTCATTTGCATTAGGGCTGCCTCAATTTCACTTTTTGGAAATTTTGCCATCGACCTTTTATTTCGTTCCTACATTATTAGCTTAGGAATATTTTTCACTATTCTTTCCTGACCTCTGAGGTTAGACCCTTCAACATTATTAACAATATCCTTAAAGTAGTTTACAACCTCAACTGCCACCTATTTAGGATCCTCTTAGGGGGAACCATCCCTAGAGTTAACCTGAGTTATACTATTAACAACTCTTCTTTGTTTTGTGTTGTTATGGAAGAACTTAGTATTCTTATCTCCTACACTTAGCCATATTTCCTAGGATTTATGGCACCAGTAGATCTCCTCCTTAGCCAAGATATCCTTATACTCTTTCAGGAGTTCTTTTTCTTTTGTATACAAAGTCTCATCCATCCCCTTTTATAGAACTATAGTATTAACCTCAGCCATTTCTGTTTCAGTGGAATCTTGGATTCGAAGATGTTGCCAAAATGTTTTTTGTTCCACCTTTGCAACTTATGTTTAATAATCTTAAGTTTGTTCACTAGCTTGTATAACTTAAAACCTAATACCTTAGACTCTTTCTACTATTTTTCAATTAATTTTAATATGTTTTCATACTTTAACCATATCTGTTCAAACTTGAATGAACATTTTATAAGTCTTGAATCCTCCATTATCCTTAGTTGAACCAGATAATGTTCTGATCTAGATATGAACATGATTTGTGCTTCCAAAGTGTGAGGAAAATTCATCATAATACCGTAGATAAAGAACCTATCTAGTTTCTCAGCTATATTATGGATCCCTTTCCTTATATTGTTCCAAGTAAAAGCATTCTCAACCATTTTTAATTCCAGAAGATTATTTCTACTGATCCAAGACGTAAAGTCTAAGGTTGCTTGTGGCATCTTATTACACCCTCCCATTTTTCTTTATGGTTAGTGATGGCTTTGAAATCCCCTCCAATAATGCATACTTGCTTAGGGATCTTATTTAAAAATATTATTCAATCTCATACCATACCTATTTTTTATTTCTATTTTGTGTTGGTCCATAAACATTTACTAAGATAAAATTTAAGTTGTTTCTAATATTTTTCACCCTACTACTCATCCAATTATTTTGGCACTCATCAACAGTAAACATTACAAACCTCAAATCCTAGATTATTGCTAGTCCTCCTAAAGCTCCATTTGTAGGAATCCCACCATTTCTCTAAAGCCCAATTTCCATTTAAATGTGTCTATATCCTCCCTATTTAATTTTGTTTCTTGAATCATTAATATTTCTGGATTAGAGTTAGAAATGCAACACTTAATAATATGCTACTTGTTAGGGGTATTTATGCCCCTAACATTCCATGTGAGGAGCTTCATGGCTCCTTGGGAAGGACCTTCCCCTTCCTTGCATAAAACATAGATGTGAGCTTGGTCTAATCATTAGCGGACTCATCCTTGATTCTAAGTTCAGACATATATTTTCTCCCCCTTTTCTTACTCAGCTTGGCATAGTCAAGGGTCTTTTTGCCTTCTTCTATTTGTGTTATCCCAAGGATCTCCGCTTCCTCCTCACATTCCTTAAGATTTAATTCTATCATCAATTCTTCATCATTTGTTTCAAGAGGGGCATTCTTCATACTAGTAATTTCTACTATGAGCAATTATTTTTGCAATGCAACTTCTTCCTCGTCAATTATTTCATCTACAAATTTCTCCATCAGGTCATTAATCACCTCATCACATACATAATTAATAATTATGTTGACCTCTTCCTTCACCTTATATGCATCCTCTAATCCTTCTATCTATTTACTACTATCAAGATTCCCCTTCTCCCTTGTCTTTACAATTTTAGAAGAAGACATGGGGATATTGTATATATGGTTTTCCCATTCACTCATGGAGCTCTCTAAAATCTCCTTTCCATCCATTACATTATGATTCTTGGATACAATCTCAAATTCTTTACCTCCATTATTCTCACTATCGACTAAGTTCATGAATCCATTATCCCCTACTGCAATCTTTCCCCCCTCTAATCTCATATCATTTTCTTTCAACCCTTCTTTAACAACAACAGATTCCAACATGTCCATAAATTCTTCTCTACTTCCTCCAATCTTATATAACTTTTACAGGGCTCCTAGATGCTCCTTCCTTATTGCTCACCTCATGAGATTCCAAAATTTATCCCTCTTCCACCTCCTCAAATTGTACGAAGGTCTCCAATTGGCTTTTGTTGCTAGGGTTTCTATTCTCCACAACAAAACCTCCCATGTTATCATTGGATCTGATAATGACTTCCTAAACCTAGGAAGAAATTTTTAATCTAGGTTCTATGTTATCATTGAATGTGATAGTAACCTCCCTTGCTCGTTAATTCTACTAGAAGATTGGGAAGCACTACTAATCTCTCAACCTTAAAAGCTTTAAGATTATACTGGTTAAAATTTGGTTGCCAATCTAAGAATTTGAAATCAAATCCTTTATAGCTCAAAGATTTTCCAACGAAGAATTCCTTCTTCAATTTAAAACTATTACAATCAACATAAAAGATATCTTTAGGTAAGATTTATATACCTACCTGGCCCCTGTAAGTCTTTTGAAACCAATCCACTACCTCTTCAACCATAGTCCCAAAACTGCACCACTTGGCAAATAACCCATAGACTTTGTAATGACACCAAGTTCCTTCTATGGTGCCTCTTTTAATTTCCAAGATGATCTTGTCTTCGAGAGGGGGTAGGGGGAGATCTTCTCCGAACCATGTTTTTGTTGTCCACTTTGAAGATTTTTCCCTAGGTGCGTAGGGTTTTGAGGGTTTCTAATTGATTGAGGAGCTTCCTAATTCCATCGCCTCTAGGGGTTTGCAAGGATCCTATCCTTTTCCCTCATCCTTGATTCCTCTCATTGGGAAGTGTTGAAGTAAGATCCACTGTGAGGGCTTTTATGATGAAATGCTCTACCTTTGAATTTATCGATGGGAGCCAATTTTAGGGAACCTTCCTCCAAATGTTGTAAAATTTGGAACTAGTTCAACCTAGGTGGGAGACAGATGTCCTTAGAGGAGCTCAAAGTCAACAGGGATTAGGGAAATCTCCTTCCCAAGGGGATTAAATTGGCCCATGAAGCAAAGGAGGAAGTTCTGGAGTACAGTGGGATCGCCTAAATTATGGAAACCCTAGCTTCATTTTCCTCTCTAATTAACCCTGTCATTGCTCCTTCCTTCGACTTTTTTTGCTCTCCTAGACTTGACAATTTCCTAGCCTTGTTCATCCTTTGACTAAGGAAGGGAAGCCTAGCTCCCATGGTTGATCACAAGCAATTTATGATTTATCTCTTCCTTTTGTTTTACCGCATATTTAGTTTTGCAGAAGAAAGCATGCTACTTTTTCATTTGTGCAGAGATATTCACATGCAGAGCCATTTTCATTTCATCTAGTTGTATTTATTTTTGTATTTAATTAATATTATTTAATAGTACTTATTATTCTTCTTATGTTTTTGCATTTTATCTATTATTATATATTTATTATATTTTATATCTCGTTATTATAAAACTTATTTCCTTTTAGCAATCTTTTTGTTTTTGTTTTCACTCATTTTTATATCTTCCTTCATAATTTGCATTCTATTTTATCATATTATTCCTATATTTTATTATTATTTGTAATATTTCAATATAATATTCCAATTTTCTTTTATATATTGATTTAGTCATATATTTCATTAATTATTATTACATTATGTGTTTTAATATTACCATAGAATAATTGTTTACATAATAAAATTATTCATTTGCATCTGCTACCTCTTCTATTTCATTTTTTAACTAGTATCTCTTTCTTTTCCAATCACGTGTTATTTTTGGGGTTTCTTATCCTTCTCATTCCTTGTGCATCTTCACATCTTCATCTCTTCAAATATGATATTGAGTGAGTCTAAGTTTGCAATTTGCATTTCTACATTTCTTATACTCTTTTACATCATTATGGTGGATCACAGAGTGATTTAAAACATTGATGCAAAAAAGAGAGACAATCAAATCTAGAAGAAACTAAGTGAAACAAATGGATTGAGAAAATTGGATAAAATTAATATATTATATTGTCATGTGGAAGTTATTTATATGCGAGAAGAATGAATATGTAATGATATTGATTAAAAAAATATTGAGAAATTTTTCAATATATAATTGTATTAGGGGAAGAGGCCCAATTAGTGTTCCTGTTCCAATAACCATTCATTAAATCTTGTTGATTAAAAGCCCACTAGAAAACCATCTAATGGACAAATAGTTGTCCATTGGTGTACTCAATAACTAGAAATGAGTTAATAATTGTATCATTTGTGCAACTTTATAAAGGACGTAGCTATCCTCCCAACAAAATGCACCATTGACTAGATTTGACAAATCCAAAAACACAACAGATTTTTGCAAAATTTTCAAGATCTATTCTTCATGATCTGCATATTTTGAATTGAAAACAACAACAAAAATTTGAAAAAAAAAAACTGTTTTTTCGTAGATCTGGAAAAAAATATTTTTTTGTCTCTTGTGCGTTTTTGTCGAGAGGATAGCCAACGCCCTTTATAAATATTGTATCAGTTGTGCAAATTTTGTGGTCATCAAAGTGAACAATTAATGTGACAATAGAAAATGTGTATCAGACACCAACTCAAAACAACCACTTTTAAACTTTTAGACGTATAATGAATCCCACCACGTTCGTTGTAACAAAAGCCAAAAACATATGTATAAACACTTAAATCCATGTAAAAAAACCAAAATAAAGTCAAAATCTGATTTCCTATTTAAGAGCTCAAGATGAATGAAGCTAGCTATAAGGACAAGAGATAACATTTATTTGTTTTTATATTCCATTGAATAGAATAACTTTAACTTTAAAGTGAATTATGTGAATCAGTGAAAGCTGGAAACTTATAACGAGAGTTTGCATGTGGGCTCGGTTTGATTGTTGCCCCTCAACGCTGGATAGATTTACTGCTGTCATTTCGTGCACTTGCTTGGTTTAATGCATTACAGTAGTACATAAAAGATAGAAATGAAGTGAAAGCAAAGCATCGTGATCCAAGTGCATTTCTCTATTGCTACTCTTTTCACTATTGCTGCTCTTTTCCTCCTCTCTTTATATCACTCTTTTACGCAATTTCACCACTTCGATCATGTCTTTTATATTAAAATACGTTTCTGTATCTTCCAAGCAATTTCCCTCTTCTGTCCTTTCAATTAAATTTTGAGTTGTCATCTATCTGTGGAGAGGGGAGAGGGACCATTTTATGGACTTGGTTGGACTAATGCAGTATTAAATTCATAAGGTAGAAATAAAGGGGATGCAGAGCAATGTGATCCCAATGTCTTTAGATCACTCTTCTAAGTAATTTCTTCCATCTTTCTGTCACCTTCAACCATGTCTTTTGATGAAAGTGTGTGTATCTTCCAGGCAATCTATAGGTCAGATTCCGTTCCCTTGGTACGCCTTAAACAAGCCTTCACATCAGCTAAAAAGAAAACGCATCGCGAGGAAGGAAACTGCGTTCCACTAGAAGTGAGCGTCCAAAGAAAGTCAGGAGATTGATTTGTTTATTGTAGTTTTCGAATATTTGGCTGGAAGGAAGCTTTTAAGTACAAGTTGAGGCCTGGCATTTATGTGGTTGAAGTGTAGGCATTCCCGGAGAAGCCTTGTTTTGTTTGTCATCCATCGGTATGGCAGAGCGCAGAGTGAGACTCAAGTTCAAGAGGATTCTCCTGAATGGAGGACCATTGATGCCTCAGGGGTACCGTTTGGCATCACTTAAAGAAATCAGAGAGAATTTAGACATTTCTAAAAAATGGGAACTGCCCGTAAAGAGGATTAGCCCTTCTTACGAAGAGCGTAGTGGTAAGATACGTCTTTTGGACGGATGGATGACTGCTGATCATAATGCTGTCCAGGAAATGGCCGATTACGACTGTATTTGGAACGCAGTGGTCAAGAAAAAAGAGTGGGATAGAAGGGAAAATAAATGGCAGCACTGCTCAGGTATAGAGAGATAGGATGGTAATTTGTGTCTGTTTTAAACGTTATTTTATTTATCAACTTGAGTTGGGTAGTTTTACACTTTATCATCTCTTCATCTCACGTCATGCAATTGGTTATTACAGATTTCTACTCGTCAGATGGTAATTCATTGAGAAAACAACTGTACAATGGAATCAATCTTTCTCCAGAGGGGACAAAAGTTGCATGGCTCCACGCTTACTGTTATGAAGATTTGGAGCTGCTGTATTGGTTGTGGCGAACATTCCCTCCCACAATCGAGCCAGACTATTTCACAACTGAATGTCGGCCTCAACATATCTTTATGGATATCGATCATAGTATTCCTTTGAGGAAAATGGTGAGAGGATTGGGGTCTCCTGAGCGCGAAACTCAGCTGGAAATGACAAATGAGAGAGAAGAAACCGAGGCAGTTCTAAGAAATGCAACCGACCAATCCAGAGATGGCGCTGGGCTCATTTATTTGTATGGATCCACCTGGGCTGTGGCTATGGTCGAATTAGCTATAGAAATATATGGGCAGACCTTTAAGGATACAGCCGTTCCAATCGCATTCGAAAACGCAGAAAGCGTTCCCATAACCACAAAGTTCTTATCTTTATTATTACCAGATCAACTAGATCAACTACAAAACCAGATTGACAATCGTCAACTTCCCGTTGCAGAGGTTTTGATTGAGGCAGTTAAGAGAGGATACGCGGAATTAGTAGACCATTTGTTAAATGGGATGGACGCAGCTAAGCTCCCAGTTGAAGTGGGCGAGGAAAACAAGACGCTGTTCCATTATGCCCTGCCTCATGAACCAGTCTTTTCGAAACTTGTACCTGCATATGCCAGTTTTTTTGATGATATCATCACAAGACAGGATATATTAGGAAGAAACGTTCTTCATTGGGCAGCAAAGAGAGGTTGTGCCTCAGGTATCGTGGAGCTTTTACTACGGCTTTCTCCTTTCAGGGAGCGCCTAATTCATTCCAAGGACCACCAAAGGAGGACACCGTGGCACATTGCTGCATCAAAAGGGGATATAGGAATGATAAATAAACTACGACCTCATCTTGGAAGTCGCGACTCTCTAAAAAGAATAAACTACATTCAAGCAACCGATTGCTTTGCTCTAACAGCACTCCAGATAGCAGCAAGTGAAGGCCATTATGATTTAGTAAGTATGCTCATAGATGAAGGGTCCTGCCCGCTCAAAGAACGTGATGGTCAGAGAAAAACAGCTTTGCACCATGCGGCTCAAGTGAAGATTCCGAAAGCAGGACTTGCCACTTGCAGAGCGCTGTTAGAGCATAGAAATCTGAGTTCTTCTCAGCGCTCACTTTTGTTGTGGGCCTCTGCGACTGGGATTGGCACTGCAGACGAGATGCAAGATGTGCCCGATGATGTTAAAAACTATCTTCAAACCAAAAAGCGTGAAGACACGGAACATTTGCTACGAGCAGCAGCAATTAATAATAATGTTGATATGGCATGGGAGATTCTTAGTAGAGGCGCTGGTATTGCAGACATTTATAATCTGGATTGGTCAGACCGATTGTCGTCACAAGAAGAAAAAGAGTCCGTTAAAGATGGTATGTAATGATCAAGGCCTGACCATTTTGATGTTTTTTTTTGTCAGTTTTTTAACGCATTTACTCATAGTTGTATTTTTTATTGGAGGCTAGTATTAAGTCAACTGGAGCATATAAAAGAGCAGGGACGAGATCAACCAAGTATCGAGGACAAACTTGGTACGAGCTGTTTGACTTGATATATTTCTTCCCCATGTTCTAATTTCTCCCTTAGCTAATATATAATGCGTTTACATTTTCGAGATTTGTGGACGAGATTCTGTGCTTTCAAATTATTTCTAAAATTGTTAAGGAGAACACAGGGACGTGTTACCACTGAAACTACAACTTCATTCCAATCCTTTTAGAGACTCAAACACGCTAGAACTATACATTAAGACCTCATACTACCCATTTCAATTTCAGTTTTCTCTTAAAGCCAATAATTTATATTTATCAATGCTTTATACACTTAACTGCATCCGCTTACACAACTAGACGGTATGCTTGAGTGGGTGCAGGAAGATATGTCTTTGCCCAAGGTCTAGCTGCTCTGTTTTTAAATCGATTTATTGAATCCCCAATCACAGTGGGCATTTCTGGAGAATGGGGCATGGGAAAATCCAGTCTCATGTTTCAGGTACATTTGCTGAAAATTCATTTTTAAAAAAATAATTTCAATGAACTGTGATTACACTGTATTTAGAAAAAACTAATAGCTTATGCCTGCATTTTTCTAGACCGAAAAGATTCTACTCATTACAGCAGCTCAGCTAACATTTCCAAATCTACTTCCACCGGAGCAATTTATTGGAGTTAAAAAAATCTCTCTTAGTACAAGAGGCAGAAAAATATATCAACAGATTAACAAAGGGGTTCACAATTTATTAGATCTATCGAAAAAGAAATCCAAACAACAGGTAAAAGTTGAAATGTTTATTTCAATTTGTTAAATATATGTTTTGATTAAGATCAGCAGGGATTTTGAAAGGTTTCAGAGCTTTGTACAAAAGCTCAAACACAACAAAGCAGAACAACAATAACACTACAAAAAACCAGACATTACAAGACTCTCTCTCTCCTAATATGTATTTTATGACTTATTTGAGACAGAACCCGCTTGTCACTCTGCTCAAGGAATATCAACCCCAGTATCGTCATGTTTATAAAGCACTCGCATGCATTGATAATAACCAGATGGTAAGTGTGGAATCACAACCCAATTTACAAAGGATGTTCAAAAATAATATATGAATTGCATCTTGATTGGCTTGGTTCTCTTGGCTCTTGTATAGTTACAATCAAGTTCAGTAGAACGACAAGAACAGGAGAAGGCAATAAGAGGAGTCCCCCGAATTTTAACAATTCAATATAATGCATGGCACTATAGAGATCGAAATGAAGCTTGGGCAGGTCTGGGAGTCGCAATCAGCAAAGAAATTGAGAAAGCAATGACAAGAGCTCAAAGGTTGAGTACATGCTGGAGATATACTTGGGCCAAACAAAAAGTGAACATTTGGGTTAAAGTATTTTTACCTTGTTTGCTGAGCATATTTTTTGCCGGATGGGTTGCTTGGATAGTCTGGATGTTACTAAAGCAAGCAAAATTCCAGGATTTGAAGTATGGATCCATACCTTTTACTATTATAGCAATTGCATGGGTTGTATTAAAATCAGTTATTTCTGTTGTCAAACCTGTGAGCACACAAATGCTGGGTTATATCACAGAACCAGACCATACAAGTCACCTTGGCTATCAGGAAAATGTTATTAATGACATCAATTTCTTGAAAAGGGAACTTGGAAAACAACCACATTGGTTTTTCTCTTTCATCTTAGGCCTATGGTGTTGGAACTGGTTTGGTTTATGTCAGGACAACATTGAAAATACAAATATCCCCAAGTTCATGCCAGCCTCAGGACATGACATTCGAATAGTGACCTTTGTGGATGACTTAGACAGATGCGAAGAAAAGGTCATATTGCAGGTATGTGAAGTTCAATTTCTTTTGGGTTATTTAATGAGTTTTTTGAACATTTTTTTTTAAATGATCACACTAAAATTTTCTTGGTTAAACAGGTGCTATCAGCAATAAATCTGGTTTTAGCCGAATGTGAAATCAATGTCATACTAGGGATGGATAAAAAAATGATTGAAAGAGCAATTAAAAGAAATTTTGAAGGTGCAGGCGATGATTTAGCAGAAAAGTTTATCTGCAAAATTATTCAAATCCCTTTAAGCTTGCCAGATCCCACAGAGAAAGAATCAAATAGCTTCCTAGAATACCATTTAAGGCATAAACTCCCACCAAAATGTAAGTTTGAAGTTGAGATCACTGACAGTCTTTTAGTAGTACCTATAACGGTAATACTACTAAGTACTAACAGACCTCAATAAGTTTTATTTTAACTTCTGTATTTTGTTTCTATCAGAAATTTTTGATACAACACTGATACATGATTTGTTTCACTTCTTGAATCTTCACTCCATTGCACAGACAGAGAAAAGAAGAGCATTCCTAAAAGGCAACACGCTCTAGTAGTGCCTATAGATCCTCCAGAAGGTACATAGTTGACAGTTCTAAAAATTGCTACTGTTGATGTTTTCATGTATTAAGTGTAATTATTTTCAACAAATCACAGTGTAATACTGCCGCGGGGGGCGGACGTCAGGACGAGTTTCCGGGACGGGGGAGAAAGGGCCTCAATTTCAGGACGGCAGGGGGTGGCGGCAGACAGCGAGGGGGTGGGGGTGCATACTATACATATAGAACTTGAAATGCTAGTTATGAAATGATGTTTTTGAAATACTTGAACATAGCAAAATTGCAACACGAGCCAGAACCATTGAACATTCAACATAGTACTATAGTACATACCCAATAGTAAAATTCAAAAATAGAAATTCAAATTAACAGCACATAGGATTTATATTAGTTCTATCAAATATCATAAAGATGATTACAATGAGTAGCATCATGCATGATATGAATCATGATCTATATCAAAACGAGTACAAAATCATGTCAAAATCATAAATGTAGTGAAGGGACTCCTGGGAGTCCTCCAAACGCACCGGGGACATCTGGGCATCCCCACACTCTGGGTACATCTCGGCACAAACCTGGTTGCAGAGTGGCGGTGGTGGCGGTTCTTGGGTACTCCATGTACCCACCCCGAGACGTCCCCGCACCGGGTACTTTTGGGTTTTAGCCCTGGTGCGCGTCCCTGGGTTTCATTATCAAACATGTAGTACTATATAATAAATATAATGGCAATATTATCAAGATTTATCAAGATTTATTTTATTAATAAGGTATTAAATATTATCGTTATTATGCTTGAAGGCTTCTGGATATTAACAGTGTTTATCTTGCAGAACCTTAAGGATTCAAAAAGATAAACACGGTTAAAATCCAGAAGCCTTCAAGCCTATTACATGGATACGGAAACTTAATGTCTCTGATATTATTGTTATTTTAATTTGGATAAAAGAATATATGTTTCTATTAGTTTTACTCCCATTACATTTTGTGATTCTTACATCCATTTTATAAACAAATCTGGTATGCTGCCCATCAAGTAGTGAATCCCCCATAAATAATACCTGCAATGCACTAATATTGATAGATAGTTTGATTGTTGTTTAAATGTTTAATATTGAACTAATATTATTTGTTGCATCAACTGCTCCATTGCACAGAGATAAATAACACTGCAAGGGAAGTGGAAAATGATGATACAGTGTTAAATATACCATGTGATGAATTGAAACGAAGGTGTAGAGGTAGATAACAAAGTGCTTTTTTTTTTTGAGGAAAAACAGTGAACATCATTTTTGCATGATGATGTATTTGAATTTTAATGTGAATTACTAAATAAACTGCTATTGCACAGGAATTATTGAAAGAGCAGTAGACTGGTTGAAGAAGCTTAGACAACCATACGATGAAAGCCTTAATTCATTGAGATCTGCAGAAGGTGTAAGGTTAATTAGAGAAATATTGCTACCAAACTATACGAGAGAAGAAGCTTATCTCTTTTATGAGTTGAAGAGTTTCACTACAGGAAATCAGAAACTTCCCCGAGAGTGGAAGCGCTTATTAAGCTACCACAAATTTGCATGGTATGTTCTATCCCTAATAGGAAACGTATACAGCTTGCCAACATGGAAGATGGAATTGGTTGGATGGGTATTTTTTTGTTGGCAATGGAAACATGAAATGAACCATGTAATCAAGGTAAGAAGAATTAGGAGGAGATTCTTTTATGAAATGGTTGATATTTAAAAAGAAAAATCTAATTACTGCCCTTGTCCATAACACAGGTATGGAACACAATTTCTATTGAGCGGGATAATGGAAGAAACAGACGAAGTTTCCTTGGGCCTTCACTTGGTGAACTTGTTACTAGCTGTATGTCTCAATTGACAAATCCAGAAAGTAGCACAAATGAACAAGGTATATCCCAAAATAATTGGTCAAAGCTACAAGAGGCATTGACAATTCAAGATGTTTCAATGGAAGGTATTCAATTGTTTCAGCAATTTCGACTTCACTGTGAAATTGACCATCTTCCATGGCCTTATGGATGATCAACAAAAACATCTCTTAATGGTACAGTTACACTATAACTTATTCTGTAACCAAAAGGCTGTAATGCATCCTCATTCCTCACCAAAGAGTCATATGTGCTTTGTAGGTAATGAGAGCAAAATTTAGGATTTATTATAGATTTACGATGTGCGAGCTCAATATAAACAAAGCTGCTCGGTGGCCTAGTTCATGCTAAGTTGGCAGGACAGTTCTGTGCAAGTTGGTCAGATGGGATTTTGACAAATGAACATATCAAGCTCAAATATGTAGTTTGATATCTTTTATCCATTATTGCATTCATGTGAAGAGCTTGTGCATGAAAAAGAGAGTTGTCTCCAACAAATACAAGTGTTCAACACTGTAATTTCTTCCCCATCTTAGTCAGGTCATTTCTGCGAGAGGAAACAATAATTGAGATATAATTTTTTTTTTCAAACTCCAACTGAACAAAACATGCAACATAATATACAATATCCATGCTTCAAAATGAGCCCCAAAAAACACAATTTGGCCAAAAATGGACAGAGATTACTAATTTGAACCTGATCTTTGACATGGAAGTGGTATTTTTTCTCCTTTGGTCTTGGGTGGCTGAATCTCATGCTTGGACTCGGTGACTCTTACCAAAATTTGGACAGTACCCTTAGACTTGGACAACCAGTCTATTCAACTTGTTTTGGGGGAATCTATAAAAAGAAAAACAAATCCCTTGACTCGCCAAACTTGTTGACAATGGTAAAATTAGCAATCACTACAAAATGATGTAACATATTATGATAATGGCAGTTAAAATATACGGATAGTTAAATAACAATATAAAATTTCAGTAGATAATCATGCAACTACCAACTTCATTAATATGGAACTAAGGATAGTTTCTAAATAGTTGGAAATACAATATTTCACATCATCTTACATGATTATAGATCCTTGAGCAAAAAGATATTTATCAAAGCTAGAGTTCACTACTTCAGCAAACATTCAAAAGAAGGTAAAGCACACATTAAGGTCTAGAAATCCAAATTAGGCTCTCTCCACATGGATGCCCCTGCATCAAACTCCCAAGGTAGAAAGAAATGTTTCATGAGTGAAACTCATAAACATTTATAAGTTTCGTGCTAGTCCTAAATCAAGTTCTCTGCCTTATCTGTCTAAATATGCTTTACCAGTTTTCTCTGCAATTTGACATCTCTTCCATCCTTCATTTTCCTCTCTTTCTCCCTATTTTAACACGATCCAACTCCCACCAATATGCACTAGGAAACTCTAGAAAATTATAAGCTTCTATGTCATTCTCTTTAGTAAAATAATCAAATTTATGCATTACCTCTTTCTTTGAAACTGCAGCAACAATTTGTCTATCATCTTTCTCTTCTACAACACTGTGTTCCTCTTTGTTCATACTTTCCAAAAGACACTGTTTGGCTGCAAAATTTTCCTCTTCTGCATTCACATCAACGTTAGAGAAATAATCAAGGGATTCATCTTTCCCATCCTGCAACAAACTATTCGTTACATGATCTTCATCTTCAACAATCTCTTTATCACTCAAGAGATCATCAAAGTTCAAACAACTCAACCTTCACTTGCTCATCTTCTTCCTCACTTGTACTCTTAGTCTTTCCGGCTAACAGCAATATCCCTCCCCATGCCAATCTTATCATCCTTACACAAAGCAGATTCAACAATGTTCTCAAAAAAATCAGATTTTACCTCTCTTCTTTTCCTCTAAAACTATCGTTCTACCTTTCTGGAATGCAATCAACACTGCTGCAACATGCATGAGCAAATCATAATCTTCATCTCCATCCTCTTTGATTGATTCTTTAACTCCATTAATCAAACATTTACCAAAGTTATTACATACCTTTTCATCATTCTTACTCAAGGATTTTAATTTGTGTCGAACTCCATCCTTCATTAATGTAGATGTGTTTAATCATCGTGCATTGTCTTCCTATCGAATTGCAATGGTCTTCCCAATAATATATGACAAACATTCATTGACAAAATATCACATAAGACCTCATCAGGTTAATCTCCTATCTTAAATTTAACTAAACATTGTTCATTCACCAAAACTTTTCGATCATCCTGCAACCAAACAAAATCTGATATGGATGCGAGTGTCTTCTTTCTAACTACAATTTGCTTACCATTTCTTCTAAAACAAGATCGTTTGTACTTCCACCATCAATAATGACATTGCATACCTTACACTCACACTTACATCTAGTCTGAAATAAACTTTTCCTTTGAACTATTTTTTGTCCTACATTCATCAAGACTCTTCTTGCAACAAGTGTTCCATTTTTTGCATCTTCTGATTGTGATTACTTAGTATCTTCTTCTTTCACATTGCAACTCCTACTTTGCCTTCATTTTTTTTTCTTGTGATTCCATGTTCTGTACAATCATACGCTTTGTATCCACATTCAAAACAAATTATCTTGTAATTTCCTCTTCCAAAACCTCTATCCGTTCTTCCTTTATCTCTTGAACATTGATCTCTAGGACCATGTTAATCCTCATATCTATGTTTTTTGTTGTTGCCTTGGTCTTCATTTTTCTGATTTCAATCCTCATCCCAATCTTTGTATGATCTTCCCTCTCCCCTTTCATCTCAGCCTTTTCTTTGCTTGTTCTCAAATTTCTTGTTCAATCTTTCTTCAATCTTCAAGGAAAACTGGTATGCATCTTCCATTATGTAAACTCTTACCAAAGCTATCTCTTCTTGCTACGTTACCACATTCGCTTAGCAGACCCCAAATTCGAAATTCGGTTCGCTTGGAATTCGAAGTCGGTTCACATTCGCTGCAAATTCAGTGCCAGTCTAAGAAACTTGGTCGACATTCGCCCAGCGGGACCCTGGAAGAATTTCCTGCGAATTTGGCAGACTTTGCAAACAACCACGCGAGCCCGGGAAGAATTTTGAACTAAATTGGGGCGAATTTGGCAGATAACGACAGATATAAAGTTGTATGCCTAGGTCGTGGGTTTGAGTTGCAGGGGCAAATAATAAAGTGTGGGGCGTTGACCCTAAAGTTGTATGCAGATAATGTTAGTTTAATTTATATTTTAATACTATTTTTATTATATTATCAATATTATTAGTAATATATTATATTATCTTAATAATTGTTAGTTTAATTTATTTTAATATTATTTTTATTATCATTATCAATATTATTAGTAATATATTATATTATCTTAATAATTGGTTACTGTTATAATATATTATTATTATTTATTTACATATATTTACTATATGAATAATATATTATAGTATTCATTAATTGCTATAATATTATATCATATTATTCTTCATTATTATATTAATACTGTAGTTAATTTAATATTATAATTTATTCTCATTATTCTTTTATTACTTATTTTATTATTTATTTATGTTTTAATATTATTATTTGTTTGATGGTTTTTGATGATATTTGATCAGTAATGGTTTATTAATGTTGACATTATTATTTTTGAGCCGAAATATTGATATGGCGGTGTATTTTGGCATTTTGTTATGTGATTTAGACTAAAACGTTAATATACATGGTGGTCTATTTTGCTATGTTTCTTTAATATTATTATTAGCATAGTGGTATATGAACTTATGTGCTGTTGCATATATATATATATATATATATATATATATTCTTGTATGGACGAATCCGAACCCAACCCAAAAAAAAATTGAATGAATTTCAAACCCGAAACTCAAACCCGAATAGCGACTTTCTCTTTGTTGACCTCTAAATGACTAGTATGGATCAAAATCCTATGAAATTCTTCTATATATTCTTTCACCATTCTTCCTCCTTGTATGAAACTTTGCATCTTCTTAACAAGTCCAATTCATAATTAAGTGGAATAAACTGCCCTTTCATTTTCTCTACCATCATATCTCATTCAGTAATCTTGTCTTTACCTCTTCTTTCTCTCTCAAGCTGCACATCTTTCCACCAAATAAAGACATGTCCTTTCAAACTGGTCTTTACAATTCTCACTCTATCAAGGTCTTCAACTTATTCGAATTTAAAATACTCTTCCATGTCATTTATCCCACTCTTCAAGATTCAGATTTCCACTAAATGTAGGGAAATCAATCTTCGGTCTCTTTCCTATTCTTGACAATACCCTCACCAAAGGATCATTCACAATTGTTGTTGTTGTTGTTGTTGTTGCATTTTCTTCACCGCTTGCATCGTTGTCATTTTCTGTAACTTCGTCTTCTTCACTCTTAGGTTCTCTCCTTTGAAAAAAGTCTCTTCTAATTTCTTCTTGTAATGCTTCAACTTGCCATCTCAAGGCTCTAAAATCGTCACCACAAACATCTAGAGGATTTCTTCCTCCCCTTCTAACTCCACCTCTACCCCAACCTTGTGGGGCTCCTCTTGCATACATTTTCCACAATACCCACAAGCTCAATCATAATGCAAACTACCTCCCTCTGGAAAATCTTCCTGGACACTTAAAATCTTTTGGCTCTGATACCATTGATGCAATACATAAAATATCTCAACCCTCCAAAATCAAAACTTAAACAAAGACTTTGTTTTTCAAATTAACAAAATCAAATCTGCGACAAGAAACATAACCAAATCTGCAAAACTTTAAATTTACAATCATAACCTCTCAATGGCCTTTCATTTAGCATAACCAAAATATCACAATCACACTATGCTCTTTGCACGATCACAAACGAGATCAAGTTGCTACTTCTCTCATAGCCAGCAGTTCTTCACAACTGCAGCCTCACAAACACCTCTTTCTCTTCTATTGCATTGTTATTAAACCTTTTCAAAGCAACCTCCCTCTATCATTTTTGTAGGAGGGTCTTTTATTTTCTTCCCCCCATAGCATTTCTTCTTACTAAGCTAACGCACCCTCCTACCTTCTTGCCTTCTTTTCCTATCAATGGCGTTACTCAAGAAGTAACTGCCAAGAATCCTTTTTCTTTTGTAGGTAAAGGTTTCAGAATGTGATTGTAACAGTTTTCCCGTAAGAAGCATTCCCCAAAAATTAAAAAAACTTAAATGCCCCCTATTTGTGTTGTTACGTTATTTTCAGAACCAACGCCCTTTGCTAATAATTAAAGTCAGACTCCACTACATCAGCAAAGCCCTCCAAGGAACCCTCAAAGTATAGTATAAAACATGCCCTAATAAAGTTTTTTTGAGCAATGATATAAACATCATTAACATAAGTGCATAAACATAATTCACATTGCATAAGAAAAGGTAACATAGACAACAATCATTTCATGATTGAGCACAAGTGGAAGTCTTCAAACACTTCCAACGGTACCATGACAACCTGAATACACACTCGGAACGAAATACACACATTCGCAAGATTGCCTAATAGGAGCTCGAACAATGTCCAACGAGCCACTAGAGGCTAAGCCGACAATAACTCACGGCTACCCATAGAGAAAACTAAACCAATCCTCTAAATCCATCTAAATAGAGATTCATTTTAAAGACCAAAAGAGAAGTGTTCCCAAGATGGTTAAGCATACAATGTTTATTAACCCAACTATAAAACCATCTAGAATTACCATAAAACAAGCGCAAGAACTTGGTCCCCAAAAACAAACTAAAAATGTCAATTAAGCACAAACATCGATGCAGGCAGAGACACTGAACCACACAGATGTCATTCCATAAAGTGCAAATGCTAATCGCCAATGTCCACCACCTGCAGTGTCTCAGTCCAGAGACTCAGAGATAATAATCTACATGATGGAGATGCCAAAGTACGCATGCATTGATTCAACACAAGTAGGCATCAATCCAGAGATTGGCTATTTTTTGAGACCAAAAAAGTCTCAAACCAGAGATGTGGAGACACCGCTCTATAGGACGGAAACGCCGATCAGCATAGACGTTGTTCTGCAAGCTTCTCCAAAAACTTAAAAATTCCAACAAAATCCTATGATGACTCCAACATACGAGTATAAAGAATCTAGCTCCCCATCGAGGAGTACCAGATAAATAAGATCGAGGCCATAATCACTTGATATAATCCATATAAGTGAAAGTATACTAAATTAAACATGATATCACAAAAACACAAGTACCGGAAATAAATGCATGAGGATAAAGATAAGTACATCATGCTTGATACAATGTCACAGAATTCAATCCGCCACCTAGATGCCAGTCCCCAACAGTGGCATGTCACGCCACCTGACAATGTGGCACCCTCAAGCCCATCCCACCATACTTGCAGAGATAATTACACAACCCAAGTAAACATAATGCACATAAAGGAAGTAGGCTTACACACAAGCTATACAAGTGCATACAATCAAGAAGCATGACATAATCCAATGCAACTCTCAGATTGAAAGATACAAGTCAATATATCCAAGGTCACTACTCAAACCTAAATAATGGTTTGATGCAAAGACCCAAGAATAGAGTGTCATCACATGACACATGGTGGCCTGTGCAAATTCGAGCAATCATTCTCAAACAAGGAGGCTCTACTAAGACATATCAACGTCCACAAAGAAGGCTATTACACTTTGTTGACCAGCTTATTAAAAATGTTAAGATACATCATAATGCATCTTTGAATGGAGATAATGATTCCAAAATGAAATCTCAAGTTGGTGACTAGATTATGATTCACTTATGACAAGAGGACGGGATATGCTTTTTTAGCCTGTAAACTCATCTTGCAATTGGCATTGATTTTCTAACTAGGTATTTGAATTCCACTTTTTGAGTTATTTTATCTCATAGGTTTTTTATTATCCTTTGATGATTTGTGTACTACTATTTATAGGATGCTTGAGATTGAGGTATTGGAGTGTTACCACTATGGTTGGTTGATGCAAAGCCCTTGACTATCTCCCTTATCCTATATGTTATAGGTTCCTCAATCCTCTAAAAGGACTAATTTCAGACAAGGGACTCCACACCTTGATCACAAACTACTAATCCTCCCATCACAATCCTTCAAGCATGCAAGCTTTCCATCTTAGAGTATCTCACTCCTTCTGAAAGGACAAACACAACTAAAACAACTCCCTGAATAATCTTTATTATTCAGCACAATGCTAATGACTCCTCAATCTTTTAGCCTATCAATCACCTTGGTGTGCTAGAAAGGAAACCTTGCGGTTAGGGAGTGGACACAATTTCCAACTTCTTCAAGTATCTAGACTTGATCACCCTATAAGGTTCCTAGAGTCCAAAAGACCCCTAGCTCCAAATGGTGGTTTTGAGCCCTTTAGGCCTATCCCAACTAGTAGCCCTGTGAAGATGGTTTTCAGAGAATAAAACTTATAACTCCCAAAGGACCATACAAACAAATCAGAGATCCTAACACCCTTTTGGGAGATACTTCAAGCCCCAAAAACTCAAACTCCAACTCCACAATTACACCTCCGAACCCTTATAGGTTTGTGAGGGCTAATAGGCCTAATTAGGTCCACTCAACAAAGAAAGTCTTCACCAGTCAAACTCCCAGACTAAACCAATGCTTGGAACATGTCTAGGAATGTTCAAGTACACATAATCCACCATTGGTTTCAATCAATCCACTCCCAAAGTCCTTCTGCACACTCAATCTCTCAAAAATGTGACCAAGCACACGGGCATGCTTAGCCTAGGGCTTGGTGATAAAAATGGGTGTCAATCCTTCCCAGTCTCCAAACTCAGGAATCCTACAATACATTGCCCTAACTTGCATTCCCCAAATGGTCATTGTGATCCACTTGTGGAGATTCAAGTTAGGGCCATTTTTATTCAACACCTTAATCTTGTCCCCTCAACCAAGAACCTGGTCGAAAACTGGTTATTACTCCTATGAATGGATTGGATAAGACTTCAAACAAAGTTTATTAAAGACCTAACTCACAATGCTTTCCAACCATGTAACACATACATAACTTCCAATCAAATGGATCAGTCAACCACCATGAAAAACACAGAAATTCAAGAAACTAGAAAATGTCTTATTTCTTCAAGCACCAAATATTTCCGTACAATATTCTCCTCTATTTGAAAATGATTCAAACAGCATATATATAAGCCTCAACCAACATCCCCAACCACTTTTCAAACTTACTTGGCCATTGGAGGAGTTGGGAGGCACAAAACAACAAAAGAGATCGAAAACAACACAATGTTTTCACAATTTCACATCTTTTTGACATCTCTTTACTCCTAAAGAGTTTTCACTCATCTTAGACAAACTATAGGTTCCAAATGAACCCAAAAGATAATAGACCACACAAATAACACTTCCTAGACTAGTTTTGATCCTTTGACCAAGTTTGACCGAGTGGCTTACAAGAGTTGCCTACTTGTCAACTGGCCTTACAAATAGATCTTATTACATTGCTTTGGATCCAATGATCCCTTAGGCACTTTAGGCCCATCAACCTTGATTTATTACATCTTAGGAGGGGTGCCCTTGCATCATACTCCCCTAGCTTTTTTAACTCAAGTTCCCACTTGAGAGCAACTCCTATAGTGTGGTTCCATGTTTGGTAATTGTTTGCTCATCCATCCAAGTGGCATCCAAGTCTGGTAACCCCTTCCATTTGATTAAGTGCTCCTTATATGTGTTCCTTCTGATCTGTTTCACCACTTTGGAGTCCAACACCTTTTCCAATTGTAGTGGTTGGCTAGGAGGAAGATCTTTAAGCCATTCAACCTGTTCACCGTCATCATCCTCCAAAGGAGAGTTAGGACCTGCATCACCCTTGAATGGAGTGAGATCACTAACATTAAAAATAGGAGATATAGCAATTGTAGGTGGCAATGATATCTCATAGGAGTTCTCCCCAAATTTATGTAAGATTTGACAAGGTCCTATCTTTCTCATCTGCAACTAGGTGTGTTGCCCTTTAGGCAATCTGCTCTTGTTTAAATAAGCCCATACTTGATCTCCAACCTTGAAACTGATGTGCCTCCTCTTATGGCCTGCTTGTACTTTGTACTTCTTTGTGTTAGACTTCAAAGTCTCCTTTACCTGCTCATGAACATGTTTGATCATTTCTACGAAATCCACACCTTGGGCATTGGTTTTGAAGTCATTTGGCAGTTCTCTCAACTCCATCACCCCTCAAGGATGAATGTCATAATTTATCTAAAAAGGAGTTTTACCTGTGCTCCTGTTTATGGTATCATTGAATGCGAATTCTGCCTGTGGAAGAATTGAATCCCAAGATTGTGAATATTGTTTGGTCGAACATCTTAGCAAATTTCCAAGTGATCCATTGACCACTTCAGTCCACCCATCTATTTGAGGATGGTAAGCAGAACCAAAGGAAAAGTTTGTGCCTAGCTTTATCCAAAGAGTCCTCCAAAAATGACCCTAAAACTTCACATCTCTGTCAAAGATAATTGAAAAGGGTAATCCATGTATCCTTACCACTTCCTTAAAGAACAAGTTGGCAATGTGGGATGCATCATTTGTAGACTTGCAAGGTACAAAGTGTGCCATTTTGCTGAATCTATCTACAATCACAAATATGCTATCAAAACCTTGCTTTGTCCTAGGCAACCCCATAACAAAGTCCATACTAACATTGTCCCAAGGTTTTGTTGGAATTGGCAATGGTTGGTAGAGGCCTTGATTTGTGCTAACTCCCTTAGCCCTCTAACATATTGTACAAGACTCAACAAACTGCCTAATGTCAATTTGCATTCTAGGCCAATGATAATGTCTTCTAACCAATTCAAGTGTCTTATCAATTCCAAAGTGACCCCCCATAGTGCCACAATGTTGTTTCTCCTTAATGAGATTACCCCTCATTGAACATTTTGGGATACACAACTGCCCCCCTTTGAATAACAACCCATTTTGAAATATATAATCAAAATACAAGGTATGGTATGCATCTAAAAAAGTAGTACAGACCTGATATATCTCACCAAAATCTACATCACCTTGGTACAAGTCCATGAGGGCATCAATCCCTATGCTTTGCATCTGCACTTCCTGCCCCAAATGGACTATCCTACTGAGGGCATCTGCCACTTTGTTTTGTGTACCCTTCTTGTGTTTTATGGTGAATGTGTATGCCTGCAACTGCTCAACCCACTTCATGTGTCTGCTACTTAGCTTTTCTTGACCATTCAAGAAGCTTAATGCATGGCTATCTACGAAAACAATGAATTCTTTTGGTAAAAGATAATGCCGCCACTTTTTAAGTGCCTGTACCATTGCATAGAGTTCCAAATCATAGGTACTATACTTTTGTTTAGCCTCATTTAATTTTTCAAAGAAGGCAACAGACCTACCTTCTTGGCTAAGGACTGCACCAATGGCCAAATTACTTGCTTCATTTGAATAAACTCATATGCTAAACAATGTAGACAAATTGTGTGATCAAATGAAACAACCTCAAGGTTCCTTCTTAATTGTGGACTTTCACTCAATTATAATGATGTGCTATGCTAGTTATCACAAAGGGACTTACACTATTTATTCAGTGGATATCAACTTAACTTTAACTTCTCACCAAACAAACGACTTGCAAAGGGAAAGGGTTTAAGAATTCTATCTAACCCTAAGAATGTAAGATAATGTTGATGATGGGGTGAGCCTCTAACCAATCCTTGCTTCGTCATGTCAACTAGGCATAAGAGGGTGCTAGCTTCTAAAGATGCAAGAATGATTTTCACACTGTCAATATTCATTAAGGCACAATCTCAATGAACATCTCCAATAGAAGTTAAAATTTAGGCCCAAACTAACCTTACACCTTTACTTACAATAAACAAGTAACAAAAGGTATGGACACTAGCTTCACCATTAATCACCATTCAACAATATCTTTCATCCATCTATTTCTACTTCTACTTAACATGAAATGAAATCATAATCTAAGTGAGAGACGCAAAGAACCATGCAATACTCTAAAATGATCATATATATCCACCATGCAAGCACAACAATGAATAAAAAACAATTTTGGTAGTACTTTGGCAACAATTCTTCAACATAACTCTCTTTTTACAAATGATGTGAGCAAGCCTTTATATAGGGGCTTCAGTTACAATGAATGGCCAAGATTAAATCATAATCAATGGCTCATATTAAACCACACAAGCTCTAATTAGAGTTTTCATAACCATAGCTACAAATATTAAATGCCCACCCAATTACAATTAAACACCACCATGTGAACCAATTCGCAAATTACATTGCCTTTATGGACCAATAAGAAAATAGATTAGGCATAACCATCAAATAATATGCACCAACAAATGGACTAATGAAATGAGAAAGCTTGTAGAAGAAGACGCTAACTAACAGACCAATGAGAAAATTAAAATGCTTCCAAGAGCCAATCAAAAAAATGGTCATGTGGGCCTATGCCACTTGGCACCAAATGGGCAAGTCAAAATTAGGCATTTATTTATCAACCAATGAGTAAATTTAGGGCCATGTGAGCCTATGTCACCTCATCACCTTGGGAATTGTACTCATCATCATTTTCTTTCTCACATTCAATGAACCTAGACACGATTTTTTTAATCATCTCCATGAGGAGACTTAGCATGTTCTCATTGGTTGAAGATATGGTTGCCACCTCAACATACTCATCTAGAAACATGATAAATATCCATTATTTGTTGATGAGAAATCATTGTTAAATCTTCAATTGTGATTGCTCATATTCTTAATTGCTTCATCTTCTTGAATTTTCTTCGTCTTCTCATTTCGGATGTCCTAGAGTTTTTCTCTTGCCTTGATCTTCTAAGTTGTCTTCTTAGATGTGTTGATCATTTCCACCTCACTATTGATGAATCCATCTTCATTCTTCACCTTTATCTTCTGCATCAATCCTTTGAACTTTTGGTTTCGCCCTTCTCGCTTTAGCATTTTCAATGGTCCTGGCTCCCTTTCCTTTGGCTGCTTGCTCACCTCCTTTGTCTTTCGCTGGCAAATCCTTCTTCCTTGGCTTGGGGTTTGGGTCTTGAGGTTTCCGCTCCTTTCTCCATACCTAGGCCTGCAATACCAACACTTAATCAAATCTCTGATTTTATCATATGAAATTAGGACTAAGTCCAAAATTTCTACTTGCTGTTGCATGAAATCAGACCTAAAAATTAATCAATTTAAGCCATAATATGCCATGGAAACAATAAGGAATTGATTAGACCCCTGTCCTAAACACCCTAAGTCCTTTATTACATTCATATCAAACAAGATTTTACCACAAAGAGGACTAAAATCAAGGCTAGTTACAGATTTAAATAGTTCTAAAAATGATGATTAACCTTTGAAGAATGTGGCAAATGATGAAGCTTGAGGTGCTTGACTGAATTTGCTCAAGTTGGAGGCTAAGGCTTGCTGGAAATGATCAAAACTCACACCCTAGATGCTGGTAGTTACTTGCAAAAAATCTGAATCTAGAATTTTGTTATGAGCAAATGCAAGTATGATCTCTGATTTGTTAATGAACAACGAAAATCAGAGGTTGTTATCAGGCCCACCTGGCTGAATCAGATTTAAGTCTTATCCAAATGTTATAAGGTCTCCATGCCTTGAATTTAGGCCCAGATCTACTATACGTTTCAATTTAGGAAAGGGCCTAATCAATTTTTTAAGTCTGATTTATGTGAATTTAAGGCTCAGTCTGAAGTCATAAGGCCACATGTTTCATAAATTGGGCCTGGCTTATCCATTTTTACCCACATGCTTGTCTATAGGTCCACGCATTTCAATATACCCCAGATTTGGGGCAGGTCTATCTCCTTTCTCCATCAAATTAGGGCCTGATCCATCAGATCAGGCCCACACATCTCATTTAATGGGGCTGTTCTATATCAGTTTTAGGCTCCAACCTAGAGCTTTGAGCCACAATCTAGGAAATTGGGGCCAAAATGAGCCACACGTTTTTTTTAGGCCCTTGCTGTTTAAAATTTGATTGAATAAGGCCTGATATAGGCCCATACGTTTCATATTTAGGCCTGACCTGTTGACTTGTGGCTCACACGCTACATGATTGGGCCTTTGAATTAGGACTTAGGCCCACATTTGGGTTAATCTCAGATTTAGGGTGGATCCTATATAATTTGGGCTCTGATTTGCATCAAGTTTAGACCAAATTAGGCCTGCATGCTACACTTTTAGGTATCCCCTTAGAGCTTTGGTCCACACGCTAGGCTTAATGTGGCGCAAGTTGCTTTTAAGCCCAAATATAATGAATTAATGCCCACACATTTAGCATTATAGGTCCACACATTTCATATCTTTCAGATTTGGGGCAGGTCCTAAGCGACTAAAGCCCAGATCTGCATTGATTTTAGGCCCCTATGGACCACACGTTTCATGTTTTGGGCTTATGTTAAGGCCTTATTGTCACACTACATGATAGGGCGGGGTCTAATTTAAAATTTGAGTTTGATCTAATGCCTTAGGGCCTGATTTACCTCGAGTTTATGCCCAGATTTGCCACACATTTCAAGATTGAGCCCTATGCTAAGGCCTTAGAACATCACGCCAGGATATAGGGCTGGATCTAATTAGATGTGGGTTTGATCAAATGTTTTTAGGGCCTGATTTATGATTTCTAGGCCACAGGATTAGAGATAGGGCCAATTTCAAGCCTACTAAATTCGAATTTAGGCCTGGGATGATTAATAAGGTCCACACATTTCAGCATAGGACCCTAACTAATATGGTTTAGGCCTTCCTAAGCCCATATGCCAGCCATGGGGCTCAATTTTAAGCCCAATTTTCATCAGATTGTGGCCTTAACTTAGAGTTTAGAGCCCATACACTTAATCAAAACATCACTCGGCCCACACGTTGGCCATTGGGACCCAATTCAAACCCAAATCTCATCCTTAATTGCATCAAACCTAGACTTAACTGACCCCTACAAGGCCCACGTTTCATGTTAAAGAAGGTTAATTGGGCAGATTCTCACTAGCATCTCATCGTCCGCTTTTGCACAAAGGTCTGCACCGACGATCAACATTCAAACTTGCAGGCCAGTTTCAAATTCCAACAGTCATGGTGGGTTTTACCAAGCAAAGAGGTGGAAATTCAATTCTCAGCTAATCCAACAACCCTTCTGATCAAATCTATCTGTGAAAGTGAACCATTACTCCTCTCGAGGCTCTACACATGCATTCTAAGGACTTCCCATGTCACTTTATGACTTGCAGGCGACTTTCTTACTCTAACAAAGAACAATCATGCCCTATCAAATCTCAAAGCCCTACCGAAGTCATGGGCTCTTCTTCATCGACTGCAAGGGGCATTCTTTGTGGCCCGTCTTTCATTCCGGAAGATCAAATCAACACACCAAGATCAGATCTTCGATCTAGTTTGTCTAATCAGTCTATCTTGCAACCAAATCCTAGTTGAGTTAGGGTTTTGAATTCAAATTGCAAATCAGAGTTATGCTTGATCTATAAAAAGAAAGTTCGTAACATATTCTCTAAGTTCTATCTTTTTCTCTTATAGAAACTTATGCTTTTGTATCTATAAATTTGCCTTGCCTCTACATTAATGAAATACTTTGTTTTACCTCTTCTCATATTTAGATATTGTGTGCAAATCATCTTGCCTCTGTATTTGAATGTGTCTTTCTCTATTTCCAGATTGTATGCATGTGTTAATCATACTTATAGTTGTTGTATTGTAAATGATTCTAGTTCCTTTCAGCACCTTGTTAAGTTCTCACCTCCATATGTGTCTTTGGGGATTGATTAAGATAGGGATCTATGTATGTTTTGGAGTCTTTCATTAATGTCTTGTACAGTCACAAGCACGGAGAAACAAGTTCTAATCTTGGTTTGGATCAGGTTTTCCCGTAGAATCTGTTATCTTTCATAGATCACCTAGCATAGTACAGCTGGCTGGCCCATGGAATCCATGTTTTCCTTTCTCTTTCACCATGAACCCATAGCATCATACACCTTTCCAGTTGATTGGATCATGGTTTCTTGTCTCATCACTTGATATATGCTCTTTCTCTTTCCATGTGACCACTTGTGCTCTTGCAATAACATTCTGAGAATGATATTAGTGGTTGAGACAAACATCTTGATTATCGAGGTCTCTTCAACTAATTGACTTGGAACCTTTGTTTTTAGTACAAACCCCTTTTGTGTGTCTTTCGTTTTGACTTTTATTATCTTTATTTTGCCTTTCTTTGTTTTGTATGTCTTTGCATGTGAATGTATGAGTTAAAATCCTAAGGTTGGGGGATTGTTTCCTTGAACTTAGTGATCTCTCTCTCTCTCTCTCTCTATATATATATATATATACACACACACACACAGACTTTACTACAAGTATCTGTGTAGACTCATAATCACACTAAAGTGGGGGCTAAACATAGCGTTGTATATTGTAACCCTATACAATTTAAACCACATTTTGTACCCTTGCCTTAGTCTGTTCTCTCCTTGCTCTTATCCAAGTGTGTTTTTGGTTGTTTTACTACAAATTTGATGTCATATATTTTGATAAGTAGGAGATATTTTCCACAGCAAGTCAAATTGTGATATTGCTATCAGGATTCAACTATGTAGTTTTTGAATCAAACGCATTGACCCATGTTTCATGAGTAGTGATTCACAAGAACCCATCTCTCATGAGAATGAATAGAACACTTAGCACTCATTGCATCTAGGTGGTGCTTACAAAGGTGAAGTGCGCTTGAGTTGGAGTAAAATTGGGATGGGTGACCTCCCGGGAAGTCCCCTTGCTTCACCTCTATGAGCATCACCTAGATGCAATGAGTGCTAAGTGTTTCATTCATTCTCATGAGAGATGGGTTGTGACCTCCTGGGAAGTCCCCTTGCTTCACCTCTGTGAGCATAACCTAGATGCAATGAGTGCTAAGTGTTCCATTCATTCTCATGAGAGATGGGTTCTTGTGAACCATCATAAATCATGGGTCAATGAGTTTGACTAAAAAAACTACACAGTTAAATCCTGATAGCAATATCACAAGTCATATATTATTTCTGATGCTTTCCTCTGCAAAGCTGTTAGAATAGGTTTAGAAGTAGGTCTCAAGGTTTTGGGTTGGTTCAACACTTGCGCCTAGATCAAAAAAGAAGCCGGTCTTCTCTGGAGATTCAACCCTACTTAGCAAGGTCACACACTTCAAGGTTGTTTCCATGTTTCACAAGGTTGTTTGAGGCCCATATCTCAAACAAGGGTGCAAACTACAACAAGTTCCTTGCTGATGGCAGTTATGTTTTGACTGCTGACAGTTGTTCATTATTTTGCTGGGTTGCAGGCTTTTAGACAGGCTGCTAAACTTCATTTCCTAGCCTGGTCACAGCCGTTAAAAATTGAATGCTGCAGTTACAGACCTTAAATATTCCTGCATGCTGGCCGCTTAGAGGAGATCATCAATAGTATTTTCCTGCGGCCCTGACAGACTTAAACGTTTTGGACCATGACTTTAGCGAGAAGATCCATGTAAAAGGGGGAGGCAGAGATTTCAGTTCTTGAGGAATTCATGGACGGAATTCCTGAGATTGGAGGAATTCTGCAACGTTGCCCCATGGCTACTTCTTCATCCATTTTCACTTTCAGCACCTTGTTCATCGAATTTACATCCAACT
The DNA here is from genome assembly GCA_027943335.1 of Chamaecyparis obtusa. NCBI lineage: Eukaryota > Viridiplantae > Streptophyta > Pinopsida > Cupressales > Cupressaceae > Chamaecyparis > Chamaecyparis obtusa. The sequence goes on from BSBK01001075.1 coordinate 1,811,864, forward strand.
TAGTTCTCATTATAGGGGGCGAAAATTTCCAGATTAGAGGAACAATGTTGATGGGCGGAATTCCTGAGGTTAGAGGAATCCCGCCTTCTATTTTCATTCTCTCTTTCGGCTCAATTTCCTCACCTCCTACCTGTTTTTTCAGTCTCTTTGCCATTTGGATGATTGCTGTCATAGAGGATGCCCAAAATCCATAGGCGGAGCATCTTGGACTTAAGAAATTCCCATGGGCGGAATTCCTCTAATCAGAGGCATTCCAACCAGACTTTATGGACATGGACTTGTCCCAAAAACCATTCTTGACTCCTCCATTTCATCATTTTGATCCTTAATCCCTACTCTCCTTCACTTAGGCATTTTAGTCTCCATCAAAATCCAGGACCTTATACTGGGCAGAATTTTGGGAAAGAGAGGAATTTCTCAAGGCGGAGTTCCTCTAATCAGAAGAATTCCAACCAGAATTCATGATGCACAAAACCTTCACCTTTCATAGCCTCAAACTCATCGTTTTGTCCCCTTTGAACTTCAATCTTCCCTCCACACTTCGAGGTCTTGGTTGCATCAAGATTTTGGTGTTTAATGAGGAGTGGAGATTTCTGATTCTGAGGAATCTCATGGGGCGGACTTCCTGGAATTAGAGGAATTCTGCCATCTCTCATACTCCCCTTCATCCAGACTTAGCCAAATTCACCCTTAGCCATTCCTTACTGTTTTAGCTGTAACGATATCCTCGAGTTGGGTCGAAAGTGCCTTTTATGCTCATAAATGAAGTCTGATTTCGCCTCTTGTCAACCTTTCTCAATTTGATTGTCACTTCCCACTCAAGACTTGGCCCTTGGACCATGCCTAGCTACCTCCAACTGACCTCAAGACTTCCCCATGCTGATCAAAAAGACAACGCCAACCTTCTCTAAGGCCCAAAACCATAGGAGCAAAGGCAAAAGAGGGGGTCCCCATTTGCAAAGGGGTGATGGTGTGAGAACCTCGCAATAAGTAGTTGAGTAGAAGATATTATTGTTGGTGATTTATGGTGAAACTTATGTTTATACCTTTTGGTGCTTGTTGATTGCAAGTAGCAGTGCAAGGTTAGACTGAACTCCATTGCAAAACACTTAACTTCAATTGCTTTATATTCATTGATTTGCATATTTTATGGTTTTGATGTGCATAAGTAATTTGAAAATCATACACACATCCTTAGAATATAGCATCCTCCTCAGCGTAGTTGTTTAAGTTGGTGAAGCAAGGATTGGTTTAGTTTAGCTACTTTTACTTCAAATTGGAAAATGATAGGATTTTAAATCGTTGGAGGAAGGCTAGTTAATTGGTCAGCAACCAAGAGGACTAACACATTCTTGGCGGAACTCCTCTGATTAGAGGAATTCCGCCCAAAATTTTCTCTAAATGGGAAAGGGCGACTTTGTAAATTTGATTTAATTTCTTCCCCCTGGCCAAAGTCCGCCTAAGTGGCCCAAAACAATATAAATTAAAAAAATTATTGGCTAAGTGAGAAGCAGGTCAGCCTACTGGGAGGACGTGCCCCTTAGCCTCTTCAAACGCCTATTTAAGAAGATCAAATGCAGTTCATTTTGTCATCAAACAAAGCAAATTGCCTCTGCCCTATAAGCAGCGAATTCACCCTACTTTGGCAGCGAATTCTCTTTAGAAAGAGCAGCGATTTTCTCTCTGCCTGTAGCAGTAAAATTGTCCCTGTAGCAGATGGCAAATTAGGAGGAGAAGCAAGCCTTCCAAGGCAGCCATAGGGCCAGTGAAGTCAAAACTTGAAGGCCGGTTTAGAGACCTCAAGGGGCTGCAATTCTGAACTGACAGCACCCTACTCTGGACTCAGTCTATTTTTAGGCTGGCTGCGACGTGTCCATATTTGGGACTGATTTTCCTATAGAAACAAACAAATAAGTACGGGTAAACCAGCTAGGATTGAATGGCAAAAATAATGGTAGATCTTAAGGTAAGGTCTCATGGAGGGGACTTTCTAAAAAGTTTCAGTGGGTACTGCTAGATTTTTTAGGAATATTTGTAGCTGGTAGTCCTATAAATTTGTACGTTTTGGCTGCTAGGATTAGCTGCCCTTCATCAGGTGCCTGATTTCCCACTGCATCAACAACACAGATGGGACAATTCTTGAATAACACAGTTGCTAAACTATTGACAGCTGAAGAACATTCACAGTAGCAACCATGTCTAATAATGGCTCATTCAGAGGAGGTTATCAGCGCAAAAATACAAGATAGATTTCAACAACATAGTATAAAATGAATGATCCCATAGCAAAAATCCTCTATTATTTGTCATATAAACATCTGTTTCATTCTCCCGGATGCCAAATGTCTATGTTGTTGGCAAAGATGTCTCTGTCTTTGGCAAATGTATGAATACATCTGAAATTTTTTTTAAAAAGCAGATAATTTGTTAATGATATCAGATTTCCACAATCCATCGAGATTATTGTAAGCATTTCTGAGTAGATTGTGTTTTTCATCGTCAGATAATTTGTTAACCTAAACTAGATCTTTCGTCAATAAACCATAACTGGGTATCTCGTTTTAAGCTTTAAATTGGTCTTTCTTTTAGAGACCTGTCTTCACAAGTACCGAGGTGATTTTTACGCCATCTAGTTAGGATCTTTATCTGCAGCACAGAATCCAGACTCCTTTTATGTTTGAATAAAATGCTCAACGGAATTATTGCAAAATGACAGAAAACACAATTACAGTAATTTTGTCGAGTTTGGTTAGCAAACAAACCCTCGTCAAATATTTTTTCTACATCAGCAAAAAGAACAGAAAATATGAGAAAAGAAGAAGAAACATACCTAGTCAGATAAAGGTAACAAGAATGAAAAGCGGAATGGCAGCTATGAAAGAATACTTAAGTGCAGCAACAGCAATTGCAAAAGATACAAAGAAGAGCTGCCGACATATATGGGCAGTTGCCCAAGCAAGAAGCCCAATCAAGCCCACAGTCAACATATTTTTAGGGTCTAAGGTCCAGCAATTCACTTTCCCTCTTAGGGGGAATTTGACGGTCACTCCTACCTGCCATATGAATTTTTTATGATAGTTTGATCATTTTAGTGTTTCTTTTACGTTTTAAGAAAAATATGATTGTCAAAAATTTTAATATAAAAATAATTTAATAAATTATTTTAAATTTATATATTTTATCAATATAATTATAATGCATATATTAAACATAATACATATAATATATCAAATTTAAAATTAGAAAATAAATTCATATTTTATTTGAGAAAGATTTTAATTCTATAATATTATACAAATAGAAACTTCTATTTGTAATAAAAAGTATATAAAATTAAAAAATAATTATAAATACAAAAATTTGAAATAAATTAAGATTATTTTTAAATTCATATATTTTATTTTAAAATAAAATTAATTAATATAAAAAAAAAACAAGTTTTTAAATCATATATTCTATTTTTGAAAATATTCTAAATTAATGTGAAACATATATAATAATCAAAATATAAACATATATAATAATCAAAATAGAAACTTATATATTATAAAATAACATAATTTATCATACATATTATAAAATCACATGTTTATATATTATTAATTAAAACAGTAAATTGTCTATAACAAATTTTGATGTTTATTAGTAAATTTAAATGTCATGTCTACTATTTTATAAATATTTAGTCTATCAATTCATACAGTCTAATAATTTTTTAGTTGTCCTATACAGTTCAAAAGTGCAAAAACGACCAATACAACCATCAAATTTAAGGCCTACTCCTAGGCTTAGAAGTGGTCTTGTTCGTTCCTTACTTGTTTTCCTAAATTTTCTCCATTGTTGGTTCTTTTGCAACCACCAAACACGAGATTTGTGTCCTACTTTACTTGTCATATAAAATTTTTTATTATCTTTCATTTTAATACCTTTTATTTTACATTTTATCAAAAATACTGATTGTCAAAAACAAAAAAATTTATGAATAATTTATATTATTTTTTTTTTTTTAAAATTATTTTTATAATTTAATTAATTTAATACATATTAAATATTTTATTTTTTTTAATTAATGCTAATATTCTAGTTATTATTATAAAACATATTATTAATATACACAAAATCTCAAATTAAATTTTTAATTCATATGTTTAGGACGACAAAGCAAAGTAAATATGAATTATAGTAGAAAATGTTGCAACATGACATTAATAAACTATAGTATTTTATTTTAATAAGAGTATCTATGACTAAAACATGTACAACAATGTGTAATATAGAGTCTTAATATTCACTTGAAGGTAAACTATTGAGTAGCATGTAGTACAGAGTAATATTGAGAAAGTGGGTCACTTTGGATCTAATATAATGGATATGAAATATGAATGTTCGCTTGTTGTTTGAATGTCACTTATCTCTATTACAACCACCATCAATTGTAACTTGATGTGATAAGTAATAGTTTTCTTAATAATAGATATCCATGAATTATGTTTGTTGTGTTGTCTGGTACCTATAAATGTTGATCATGTATGTTGTCACTGAGAAATTATTGAATGAAAATTAATGAAAGAAAAAATAATTTGTAAGTTTTTTGTTTGCTTTTAGTGGGAGCTATTTTTACTGTTCATGTGTCTAATTAAAAAGGGGTGGGAAAACAATTTATATCTTGCTCTTGTCTAGTTCTTTCCATATGATGAAAATTTGCACAAAGCTTGTGCCTTTGTACATATGTGCTCACAAATGTTGACTTCTCCATATATAAATATTCATATAAGCATATTCGTGTTGTCATATGTAACACTAAATATCAGCGAAATTTAGGCCACCATACAAGTCTATCTATGCATGCTAAAAATGATAGAAAATGTACTTAGTGTTTACATTGGATTCCATAGTTTCTATAGGAAAAGAGAGGCAAAAACAATGTTTAGTGAATTTATTTCAATTTGTACTATAATAAATATAATGCTTGTTTGCTAGAATTTTAGGCTACCATCAAGGTGAATTTCTTTTGGTTAGAAAGAAACATTTGCTTCATGGAATTTATAAAGGTTTTTTTGCTTAAATCATGCTAAAAAAAATCTCCTAGTATGCCCTCATATCACCTAATGATCTCCACTAAGGCAAGGGTCCTATGGAGGGGCTTGGGCTCTATTTTTGAGGAGTGGGAGATCCCATGAGAAATTTAGGTCTCTCAATTTGAGTGGGTGAAAATGGGGTGGGGCTTACCAGCTTAGGAAAAATATTTGTCACATGTCAACAATCTACTTATTATTTTCCCACCAAAACTAAATGAATAAGGCCAAAAAAAAATAGAAGGAAACAAAGTTTTTTTTATATATATTTTATACACTATGTTATTGTAATAAAATTATGACACCATAAATTTAAAATCTTAAGTTGATCTTCACTATAAAATTCATGGGACCACCAGTTTCCTCAAATTTAGGAGCTACAATTTTTAAGCTGAAACACACTATAAAATTCATTGAACTGCCCCCTTCCATGAGACCCTAGCCTAACTGGAAATAATTGATTGTTTTAAAGCAGTGCTAGAATTCTCATGATTGGTTTTAGCTGTAAAAAGTTCATTTACCCCTTCGCATAGCTACTGTAGTAAAATTGGAACTTGTTTTATCTTCGAGTTTGTACACAAAAGTTGCTAAACATTTCAACATTTTAAAACTGTTAAAAGATTTGGGGAAATTAAACTCTTACTCAGATATCAAGTTTGAAAAACAGTTATACTTTAAGCAATAATTTCATTAAGTTTTTCCAAAATAAAGTTTGGAAAAAATGGGAATTGTTGGAAGTTTTGAGAAAAACAAGGACCTTAAGGAAATGGGTAGATGAGATGTAGCTATATATGGCCATAGGATGGTAAATCTCTTCCAAGATTAATAGTCATTTCCAACATAAATATAAAATTTCAATTCAAAAACCTTTTTATAAAACTAAACTAATACTTTAAAAAGTACAACTATTGGTTGTGCCCTAACCATAAGCTTTCTCTACCTTAGTAGAAGCCGAAAACAAATTTGGTATTATTCTAACTTGGATTATATCATCCACTTTAAAATTTTGATCGTGTTGTGGGTCTTCTTGGCTAGTAATGTAATTTTAGATGTATTCCTTTATTTTTTAACTCTTTTGATTTTCAACAATATTTTGTAACCATGTATTCTTAATCTAATACAATAATAAAATAAAGAAAACTAGAAAAAGTGATTAAGAAGATAGTTTTCAAGGGAAAAACAATTGTTTTGTAGTGAGGAAGTTGTCAAAGATTTGAAAGAAAAGTAGTATGAACTGGAGAAAGTGCAAATGAGGCTCTTAACTGAAAAATACCTAAACTTAAGCAATTTTAACAGTTCTAACTTCCTAAGTTGAGCCACATCCCTTATTTAAAATCAACTCAAATGGATGAAAAATTTAGAGAAGAGAGAAGAAAACAAACAATATGCCCCTTTCCTTGAAAAATAATAGCCCTTTAACCAGTTAAGGTTACAAATGAAGAGGTAAACAAAAAAAAACTAGCAATGAGATACCTAAACAGGTTATAGTAGACAATAGTAAGCCAAATGGAGAAACTAAAGGAAGTACCCCCCCTTGGCTAACAATAGGGCTAAAAGAGAAGCGACAATAATTTTGAACCAAGATGGCATTGAGGTGGCAACCGCTAATTATCAAGGGGTAACTAAAGAAAAAGAGAGATATGGTATGGAACAAAGGATAATAGAATTGAGCTAGAAGTGGGGAACATAATGGATAGCAACCCAATGCATAGAGAAGGAAATACTAATGAAGAAGTCCTCCAAGACAAGATAGTGAAGGAAGATGTGACCGGGGATAGTAAAAAGGTAGAAGAAAAAGTTAATATTATAATGAGCTATATATACAATAAAATCATCAACAACCTCATGGAGAAATTGATGGATGAAGATGAAGTAACTTTGCAAAAATAGTTGCTAATAGCAAAATCCTGGAATTAAAGAATGAACCCCCAAGATTGGAAGAAGAAGATATGATGATAGAGATAAATAATAATGAAAATGAAGGAGGGATGGAGATCCTTGGTATTGCACAAACAAAAGTAGTTAAGATCACCCTAAACCGTGCTAAGCGGAATAACCTCATGGAATTCAATGATCAGAAGTTATCACAGTCTATTGTAGACTTTAATGATTGGGTCAGAAGGAATAACCTCATGGAATTCAAAACTCATGAGAATGCTTTCACATGGAATAACAGAAGAAAGGTATTTAGTAATATAGCATAAAAATTAGATAAGTTTTTTCTCAAAGGGAGTTTGACAGCTTTTCCTTACACCCTAACAACAAAAATTCTACCAATATCTTGACTGGAGCATCACTCAATACAACTCACTATTGTTGAAGAAACAAGATCTAAAAGGTGCATGCTTAAATTTGATCGAATGTGGTTGAGAGGATGATAAAATATTAGAATTAATAGAATAATGGTGGAAGCAAGCGGATGTCTCAGCTCCAATCTATATAAGATAGTCAACAAATTAAAAATTACTAAAAATAAACTACAGATCTGGAATAGTGAACATTTTTGCAATATCTTTGAATCCAAAAACAAAATAGAAGAGGAGTTAGAGATGGTGAACATAATAGTAATTGAGAAAGGGATGGATGAATCACTATACTTGAGAGAGAAGGAATTGTTGATAGGATATGAGGATATCTTGGCTAAGGAGGAAATCTACTGGCACCAAAAAATCAAGGGAGACATGGCTTAATACAAGAGATAAACACCAAGTTCTTCCATAATAGTACTAAACAAAGAAGATATGTGAACAAAATTACCAAAATTAAAAATGAGCAATGGAATTTTTGCAAAATACCCTAAAAAAATTGTAGCTGAAGCAGTTAGCTACTATGAGAACATCCTTAATAATTGGAAGGGGTCTAATTTAGGTAGTTAAGAGAGTATCCTTGCTAACATCCCAAAGATGATTATAGAAGAACACAAATGATGTTTGATGGCTAAATTCTATAAAGTAGAGATTTAAACTTCTTTAATTTAATGCAAATGAACCTAGATAAGTTAGCAGGGTCAGATGGATTCTCTTCCTTTTTCTTCCAAAAATGTTGGAACTTCATAGGAGATG
>BSBK01001076.1:0-137835 GCA_027943335.1 Chamaecyparis obtusa
CAAACACCTACTTAATCACTCTAAAAGAAGTGATGACAAAAGAAAGATATGGTCTCTAGACCCACAACAAGGGTTAACTTGAAAGGTAGACTAAGCCATGCCCTATTATCTAGCATAATAGTATATATACAAATATTACAATTGATAATAATAATAGATGCATATTTTTGAAAGGTGTATAAGTGAATAGATTTTTTCAAGAATTCTTAATATATTTATAATAATGTGTCAAGATACAATTTTACATAAAAATAAATTTTCTAGTAACATATACAAGTTGGTACAATTTTGATTTGTACAAAACTATGTGCTATGGTTGTTTGCAATTCAAATGAAATGGAGATATATGCATAATCCACCGAGTAGAAAAAAGTCAAAATCAAACATTTGATTTCTTATGAAAAGCCACATGTATACTACGTGTGCATGATCAAACAAATATAGTCCTAGCTCACATAATTAAGAATCACCAAAATAAATATTTATGAAAATAAAATGTCACAAATCCCTACATCTCATCACTTATTAATTTATTTTAGGTTTATATTAATTTATTATTATAATTTTTATATATGAGCTTAAAATACATTTTTTTGATATGACATTTTTTGATGTTATGCAAACACTTCATCCCAAGCATAATAAAACCAATGGAAAATATTTTTTAGATAGCAATATTAAGAATTGATAAAGAAAGTTTGGAGTTGAATGAGAAGTTGGTTTCATAATATATTTCCATAATTTTAGAAATATTGCGAATGGTGTACAACATAAAACAAAATATGCTAAATCTTATACATATTTCTAAGCTAGAAAATTAAAAATTTGTAAGAAACGTCAATAGGGTTTATAAATTGGGAAATTAGATTGGGGGAAATTTTCTATCAATTGTTCTATCTTTATTTTTTGTTGACAATAATTCGAATTACTCTTTAGTATTCCTTTCTTAAAATGTTGTATGGTCTTTTATCACTTCGATAAAGAAACACATAATTTTTTTCCATACTAAATGTATTCTATTTAGAATGTCAAGTAATAAGTGTAATATTTTGAACTTAGTAAATAATTATTTAATTGTTAAGTGATCTCATGATTAAGAGTCTTTTTTTTTTGTATTAACTATAAGGGGTTCAAAAGTTACAATGATCAGTATAGAAAGAGGCCAAGCCTCAACCTGAGAACATCAGAGTAGCAACAGATTTAATTATAGTACATGATCCAAAAAACAACAACAAAAAGGATAAAATAAACTTAATGAAGAATATCATCTTGGGCCTCAACCTAGGAAGTCCAACCCAAAGGGCCTTCCATCTAGACAATACTCTTCTTCTCTTAGATTTGGACCAGCATGTTTTGATTACATCAAAATAGGTTTTGAAAGGACCCAAAACCTTTTATAGTGAGATTAAAAAATAAGCATTAAAGTTCCAATGGAAACAGTGCATCAACACGAAAAGAGACACCTAAACAAATAAGTCCTTCAAAATAAAAATAGAGAGAAAAAGGATAACATAAAGACAGTAGGACAACAAACAACTGGCTAGATTGTCTTCATTAATTCAGTCGCATGATCAGCCAACATCTGCATATTTGTAGAGGACACTTTGAGTTCCTCTAGATCTTTGTTCTTATGATCCACCAGCTTTTTGAAGCTTGATTTGGTCCTTTTACTGGTCCATGATCCTTGTTAACCTCCATGGGTGCCTGTTCCTCTTTGCCCTATTCCATCTTGTCCACAGATGGACAAGATGGAGCAGGGCAAAGGGGAACATGCGCCCATGGAGGTTAACAAGGATCATGGACCCAATAAAAGGACCAGATCAAGCTTCAAAAAGCTAGAGGATAACAAGAACAAAGATCTAAAGGAACTCAAAGTGTCATGTTTTGATTTGATCAACTGTCACATTTTTGTTCTTGTTGATCTCTTATGTGAGCTTCTTCAAAGTCTCCTCAAAGTTCACAAGATTGTCTATGTGTCTTCCTCCACTCATAGCCATCTTTCAATTCATACATGAACATGGTGGAGTTCCCCATTTGAAGGAATCTTTTCAAATTCTTTCTTTCAATCATCATGTTAATGCTAACCTATGAGGAGATTTTGAAATATGTTAGTTTTCAAAAAGACTTAGTAAGGGACCTGGGAGTATCTTTATACCTTTATTTATTTCTGCACTTCCACACCTTCCAAAGAATGTAGCAGGTAGAATTCTCTAGAATATGTTAGTGTCCTTATTTAAACTAGATATGTAGCTAATGATAATTTTCAAATATATTCACAAATTTAGGATAGGTGATACCAAACATAAGCCATATTTATTTAGAAAAAGTGCAATCAAATAAAATATGTCTACATGAATTAGGAAGTCTACAAATGATACATAATTCATAAGAAAGATCTTTCCTTAAAGGAAGTATGTTGAGTAACATAAGCCTTTTGAAGCACTTGATCTTAGGGTCAATAGGAGATTTCCAAACTTTGTCAAAGTATTTTTTCCATATATTAGTATCCAAGTTAGTATACCAAATCTTATTAACATGTTTAATGATGGCACCATTAGAATCAATAATTTTGTAAATGTTTTTGGCTTTGATTTTAGCCACAATAGTACCATTTGACCATTTAAGCTTTAGAAAGCTTTGAGAATCAACATGACAGACAATGGGGAGGTCCTTACAAGCTTTGACAATCATATTGTAGGTCATCTTTTGGGAAAAAGGGATGTGGAATTTGGAATCGAGGTCCTCCCAACTAATAAGTTTGTCCTTCCCAAAAAGACATATAAGTTGGGAGATGCCTAGGTTATTCCAGTGTTTAGTAGAGCATCCTTGGGAGAGGGCAAGGGGTTTTCCTGAAAGGTGAAGATTCCACCAAATCTATCTTTCACCATATAGATGGTTATGATAAAAGAAGGTCCTATTAGGAATAAAGTGTTTAATATGCTCCCAAGATTTCCAAATAGTTTTAAAAACCTCAGAGCCTTGGAAAAGGATAGGGAAGTTACCCTCAATGATGTCACAGAAAGGAAGATTCTTCTAGGGCTTGGACTTTCGAGGGATCCCCCTCTTAATATTGCATCTAATAAGGACCTTCCAAGGTTCATCACCATCTAGAGAGTGGAAGATCCATTTGGCAACAAGGGCAGTCCCTTGAGTCTTAAGATTCTCCCTCTCTTAGCCCCCTCCACCTTCTCACTCTTTCTCTCTCACTCAAGCCTTCTCTCTCTCTCTCTCTCTCTCTCTCTCTCTCTCTCTCAAGATATTTTTAGTGGTGATTATTCACCAATTGCCGAATATGTCTCATCGGGCCTATAGAAACTGGATAAAAATGCATAGTATAGGGGTTGACCGGTTCGCTCAAATTTTATAAATGGTATGCATAGAGGTCAGCTTGTTCGTCACTATTTGTACATAATTTCACTATAGTAGTCAGGTTGTTCACCCATTTTTATATTGTATATTTTACTATTATTTGCCATGGATTAAGGAAGGGTGTATTTATCAAGGATCACTATTCGCCAAAGGCCTGTTGTCCCAAGTAAAAGTATTATTTGCACTAGGACCCAATTCTCCATGCATCATACATAATCATGTCCTAAATTCCCACCCTATTTGCCTAATCAATTACTTGAAATTATGCGAGGTTTGCCAAATATCAATTGTTATCATATGCAATTGTCAGCCCCTTCACCAAAATTCAAAATAAGCATTTTCATATAAGGATAGTTTCAAGAGATTTAGTAGTACAAAAATTTAGTTGATTCTATGCTCACAATTGTGATCAGTGGCAAACCGGAATGACTATGAGTTCGTAGTATCTTATTCAAGTAAAATTTTATTACAGCCTTAATTTGTTGGTGATGTCACTAATGTCATTATCTATTGCATGATCTTTTTTAGAAAGACCATTTGCCTCTTAATCTCAACAAATTCCTCAGAGATGTTAGTCTCTTTCCTTTTCAAACTATACTCCACTTTATATCCACAAGAATAGGTTCATCAACCCTCTTTTCTTGAGGTTTGTCATGGTCACACGGTCAACACCTAACAACTCCACATCCCTTAGTTCATGTCTCCTACAAAGGTAATAACTTATGCTTGGATCCACCATGCCTTACCCTAAATGTGTTTGCACGACCATCTAACATAACATGTCTATCAAACTGCCAAGGTCTCTCGAGAAACAAATGACAAACATCCATAGGCAATATATCACATAATATCTCATCATGATAAGATCCAATCTGAAAATCAACTAAGAATTTCTCTTCAATCCTAACCTGAGAAGCATCTTATATCCAACTAATCTGATAAGGGTTAGGGTGTTTCCTCCTTTCCAAATTCAACTTCCTAACCATCTCTTCTAAAACAAAGTTCTCTGAACTACCACCATAAAAAAAACAATTACATACCTTATCCTTGCACTTACATTTGGTTCTAAGAATATTTCTCATTTGTTCTGGTTCATTAACACATGCAGCTACCCTCCTAGTGATAAGTAACTCACCTTTCTCTACAACATTCTTCATGTCTTCCTCAGTAGCTAGTGCAACTCTTTTCTTAGGACATTAAAAACTTCTATGACCTTCTCACCACACTGAAAATAAGTACTTGTGAATTCATTTCTCCATCTCCCTCTCTATCCTCTATTAGTGTTTTGACTACTTCCAAATCCCTCGTCAGTCTTCTTAGGATTTTCAACCACATTACCTACAACCATTGTGTCACTGGTCTTACCACCTTGGTTCTTATGATTATGTCTTCCTTCAAACCTTTTGTTCAACTTTTTCTCAATCTTAAATGCCATCTGATAAGCATCTCCTATAGTTATCATCCAAACAGTAAGTAACTCTTCCTGAATACTAGGTCTCAAGCCATAAACATACCTAGCAACCTTCTCTTTATCAGCTTCTGAATGACCATTCCTAGTCAGGATTTGGTAGAATTCATCAGTATATTCTTGCAATGATTTGTTTGTCTGCTTCAATGCTTGCATCTTCTTAAACATCTCTAACTCATAATCCACCAATATGAACTACTTTTTCAACTTGTCAACCATTCAGTTCCATTTAGTGATATGTTCTTTTCCTCTCCTACTCCTCTCTAATTGAACTTCTCTCCACCAGATATTTGCATGACCCTTCAACTTAGTCTTTGCAAATCGAACTCTATCAGGATCTTCTACTTCTTCAAACTCAAAGTATTCATCCATCTCATTATATCAATCATCAATTTTTCTGGCCTAATGCTCCCAGCAAATGTAGAAACTTTGAGCTTAGGTCTTTCCCTAATTTTAGACATAGCTTTTAGGATTCTAGTCTCTTCTAGATCCCTGACTTCTCCTATGGCTTCTTCAAAATGATTTTCCTCCTCAAAGTCATCATCACTATCCTCTTTTAATGTACTCTTCCTTCTCAATTCCTCTTGTAAGTCTTGCACTTGTTTCTCCAAAGCCCTAAAATCATCATGGTTGACTTCCCCAACAAGTTCTTCCTTTGAGATCTCATGAGCTCTCCTCAGAGGCATCTTCAATCCAAGGTCTTGGTGTAAACTGCCTCACCTTCGACGATCTATCCACATACTCAAAATATTCAAGCACTGATACCACCTGACACACTTAGGGTAGATGGAGGATCCAGATATGGATAATCCAAACCTTGATACAATGAACAACACAACATAAATCTTACACAATACAGAGATAGAAAACAAGATTTAATTTATTGCAACATGCCGAGCTGTAAGGCCTTCTCGGTTACGGCCAAATATAAAGAGTTAAACCAAGATCTATAGCAGATCTTCTGCAAGCATCAGGCTATTCACCTTCTTCCCAAACATATAACTCAGATCCACAAATTTAGACCCTCAGATCTGATCTCAAAATCCTCCTTCAGATCATGTCTTGAATCTTCATCCCCAAATTGTTGTGTACAACTCTACCCCAGATCCTCTTAAATACTACTTCATTAGGCAAAAGTCAGATGGAAGAAACAATTAACTCCTAAACCTTGTCAGCTTCAACTATAACCAAATATTAAATGCAATATAGGTCGGCTCACAAATATCCTTACAAAAAATTTAATTCTCCATGTCGGCCTCTAGATCTACCTAGGAGAATCTGACATTAGCTACCAACATCAAATACATCAAGTCAGCCATAAGATCTGCCAAGAACTCTATTCGGTAAACCAAAACTACCGAGCATCAGCAAAAACAACCGAGCAAGCACGTCGACCAAGCACCACCAACATCACCGAGCAAAAGTTACACTGAGTGCCAGGAATAATTGAATGCCTTTAGTTACCGAGTTTTCTTTAGAAACCAAGCTCCTCGGTAAACACTACAACCGAGCAACACCTCCTCACTGAGCTTCTCGGGTAACACTGTAACTGAGCAACAATACTCAATGATCAAGTAACACTTCACCAACTAAGATCAAAACCTATGAAGTACCCTTAAAAAAAAATATTTTTATGTGATACAGGATTGCCAAGAATCCTAGGATGCTCCTGCATCAATTATCTCCTCAACATGGTAAGAGTGGACCTCCAGGTTTCATACAACCAAGTGGTAGTGATTTTATTACTATTGAGATCTGAAATTCATGATATGGTACTTGGATGATCCTTGTTGCTACTTATATCTTCTTTTTCTTTGTTGGAGACTTGCCTATTATCATCATGAGATGTATATTTTGTATTCTATGGTGTATTGATTTGAGACATCTATTTGGGATATGTGCATGTACTTGTATTTTCTTTATGCCTTGATTCATTATTGTTATCCTTGTGACATGTGTAGTGGAAGTATTATTATCTTGTATACCATGATGTATTAGTTGTATCATATTGATTGTAGCTTCTCTTACGTTAATAATGAATGTATCTTATGATTCAGTTCTAATGTATATGTTGGTGTATTTTATGATTTGTGTTATTTTCATTATGAATAAGTTAGAGCTAGCTCATGCTTCAATTTGAGTTTTTAAAATGAACGTAATCTATATATCATGTGATTATGTTGTAATTGATTTTTGTAGTTTAGTTAATGTAGATAAAGGTAACTACATCTTGGAACCCTTGGGATAGGCAATTGAGTTTTATGAACATTAATGTAATGTCTTATCTTATGTAATGATTTTATCTTAACTTGTGTTTGTAGTTTCTTCTGCATTGGTATTGTTTAGGTATGTTTAATATTTAAAAAATAATAATTACTTCAGCTTAGTGTAAAGTTACATTAATTTCTCATGGGTTCCCAAGGTGGAGCGTTACATGATTTCAATTAATTTACATCATTTGTATTAATATAATATTAATTAATTAATTAAAAAACTTGAAATTATTATGATTGACCTATTTTTACATTTTTTTATAGAATTATTCCTAGTGATAATTATGATACAATAAAATTTAGTTTTTTAATTAATACTCATTGAAATATTGTATTGCTATAAAATATTAAAAACACCTAAAGGTGTTATCGTATGTTTGACTCGTACATATATAAATATTATCATCATCCAAACAATACATGAGATATAGCATTGATAGAAAAAATAATGTGTAGTGTTTGCTACATAGAAATATTGATGTATGTGATAAATCTCAGGTGAATATACAATAAAATTCAGTTTTTTAATTAATACTCATTGAAATATTATATTGCTATAAAATATTAAAAACACCTAAAGATGTTATCGTATGTTTGATTCGTACATATATAAATATTATCATCATCCAAACAATACATGAGATATAGCTTTGATAGAAAAAATAATGTGTAGTGTTTGCTACATAGAAATATTGATGTATGTGATAAATCTCAGGTGAATCTACAATCGATATCAACTACTAATATTTTATTATTTATTTATTTCAATTTAGGTGGGCATTGGAATAGGCTGTGAACATCATTCAACTCATACATACATGGATTCTCTTCTTGTCAATCCTATTACTAGACCGTTTGTTGATTTCAACACCAACAACTCCTTTGGTGATATTACATATGATGCCAATGCAGCTTTAGTAGAACTTGTGGGCATACCTTGTGGATGTTGTCATAGATCTTAATGTCCACATATCACCCTAATGAGTATGTCTTTAGACACATGGAAAATTCTTTGTTTCGACACATCCTCCATGTCTAAAAGGAATTATTCTCTCCCCTCTTCTCTAAGGAAACAGTTGCAAAATGTAAAATTGTAGAGATGGTGCAGTCTTATAAGAAGAATTCGAAAGATAAAATCAAAATAAGTATCTTACAATTGCCGATGTCTATATTGTAAATTGTCCCAACAAATTTAAAGATGGAAAAACTATGCATAAAATGACATTATTGAAATTGCTTTAGAAACCGCTGATGAAATGGACAGGCTATAACCGTCCACTCCAAAATATGGAGGGGGGAAGTGGAAAAACTGGGGAGCAAGGGACGTGAGGAGATAACACTAGGTAGAAAGGAGGGCTGTGCAAAGGGGAAAGAGAAGGCAGCGACAGAAAATAATCCCCAGCCTCATCCTAGAATTGGGCCTGAAAAGAATAAGAAGATGACATATTATCTAGAAGTTGATCTTATGGGAATTGAATGCAGACATAACAGAGAAACAGTTTGATGCTTGGGTTATGGAGAGTGTCCCCATCAGTATGTACATGATTTGGCATCCAAAGCTTAGTTGCTTTTACTAATAGAATGAGAATTATGAAAAAAAAAGTCAAATTTCATGTTTAACGAAGCAACGATTCCACTTGATTATCAATTACCAACAAGGGATAATAGATGTAATAGTTCATTGTTTGAGTTTCTGTCTGGTAATGACTACCTCCATTTTTCTTGATTCATATTGACATGAGATAGAAACATGGCCAAAGTTGTAGGAAGTGAATTCAATTTTTGTACATAAGAGTTTAAAAGTTTGTAAATTGGTTTATTTCTATTTTAATCTATCTATTGTAATTACCTTTGTGTATCATAAAGTTAAGATTATTAGACATTGATTTAGGAAGTACATTGATCGAAATTAGTTGGGACATTTTACAATATACACAACATCACTATTGTAATTACCTTTGTGTATCATAAAGTTAAGATTCTTAGACATTGATTTAGGAAGTACATTGACTGAAATTAGTTGGGACATTTTACAATATAGACAACATCAGCAATTCTAAAATATTCTTATTAGTTTCATCTTTGATTCTCCTTATAAGATTGCATTATCTTGTACCATGGCTACGATAGTATGAATTATGTCAAAAATAGTTTGATTCAAACATGCTAGTCCACCATTTGATAAATAGAATTTTAGAAAAATAAACTTAAAATCTCTAATATTGAAAATTAATCCTATTTCTATACTGATTTATATAATACTTTGACTTATATTTATTTATTATAATTAAATGACTAAAAATCATAAGCTAATTTATGTCTATGCTTTTAAAGATATATAAAGACTATCCATGACAAATTTTACTATGCCAATTCTATTGAAACTTCCTTGAATGAGATTGAACGACTACCCATGGCAAATTTTACTATGCCAATTCTATTGGAATTTCTTGAATGAGACTGCTAACGATCTCCCTTATAGAATCATTGTGGTCGCCTTTCCACTTTATTAAAAATGAGGAATAATCACCTTGGACGAAATGATAACTGACAGGCTTTACAACTTTCTTATTCTGAATAAAACAAATACAATTCGCAGTTTACAGATTATGTCTACAAAGGTTCTAAGGAAATCCATCTCTAACATTTGGGTAGATCGGAAGGAGGCGGAGGCAATTTGTCAGAATCGTCCGGCCCGTCCTCGGTGAGGAATACCATGTCAAAACCGAATGCAGAATGAGATTCGAAATGGCAATGCGCCAACCAAACTCCTGTGGTTCATCAGAACAAGCAACATATAATTTAATTTACGAGGCAAAAATATAATATAAGTTGCAATATTATATGACAATAAGTTGAAAGCTAGCTTACCCGGATTGTTGGCTACAAATCTGATGGCCGCCCACCCACCAGTAGGAACTCGCACGGTGTTCAACATCTGAGGATCAACCAGATTGAAGTTTGCAGGATCCGTTTCGTTGTTATAGTTACCAAAGCCTTGTCCCACAAGATGAAAATCATGGCCGTGAAGGTGAATGGGGTGGCTGATCATCGCAGTAATGTTAGTATTCTGAAACACTATTTGAACAGTACTATTGAACTTCAACACTTTAACTTTCGTCCCCGACTCGGGGAACCAAAGCGCCCGGTCCACATCTCCAGTGTAATTGAATGTCTGGGGGGCATTGTTGGGGAAATCTCTGGTAAAAACTCCACTAATATTATTATAATAAGCTTGCAATATGCTTATCTGAGGCAGCACGAATGAGATGTTACTGAAACTTCCAACGCTCCTTACACCGTCCTCTGAGCACGATCTGGCCGTACAGATACCGAGTCCCAATCCCTCTGTTATAAACATTTCCTCGTCAACGGTCTGTGGGACGGAGGAATTCAAGCTTCTGAGGGATGCAGAGAAATTGAAGGCTGTGGGAGTATCGTCGGATGGAGGAAAGATGGGCAAGAGAGGCTGGTCAGATGTGTTGGTGTTCTTGTCTGTGTATTCCAATATTGCTGTTGCAGTGGCATTGATCTCTGAATGCATCGACTCCCCAATAGTACCACTTTGGTATTCGCGGGTGGCAATGTAGTATTCTCCTGATTGCTGGTCAGCTGTTATGAGCACATCCATGGTGTTGCCTGGGTTTATCAGTAGAATATCGGTTGCATATGGTTTGATATACACGGCATCCACTGCCACAACGGTCATATTGTGCCCACCAATTTTGAAGAAGGATCCATGAAGCATGCCAGCATTTACAATCCTCAGCAGGTAGCTTTTTCCACTCTCAACCGAAATACGGCTAGTATCTGCAATTGCATCCATAAAATATTCATTACTCGTTATTCCTCCGGATCATCACAATTTTGCTTATGGGTATGAGTGATTTTTCCAAAAAAACAAAAGATTTCCTAAGATTTTATATCTTTATTTAAGAGAAGTTTAACTCCCTGACTGATGGGTATGGATACCTAGTTCATATTACGTACCATTGGCAGAGCAATTGAAGAAGTCTCCTGGCTGGCTGTTAATGGTGGGTGCGTCGGAGTCTGCCGGTGAATCTCCTGTTGCAATTGCATCTGCTAATACATCTTCCACATTCGCATTCCACCATTCACCTGCACACCGTAAACCATTAAATTTGCTACTTGATAATTCAAAATTTGTCAACAAGTACATAGCTTTTGAGGACACAGAAAGAAAGAGCTAGCAGGTACTAACCCAGAATAATGGGAAACTCAGCAGCCGGTGTGGGAAATGGGTAAGCCTTTCCAGCCCGGGGTTTAATGACCAATGCTCCATGCACAGTGGCTCTCAGATACGTGATATGTGCATGCCACCACAGCGTCCCTTCTTGTCCTGTGATTGTGAAGTTGTATGTAAACTTATTCCCAGGAGTAATGGGACACTGCGTTATGTACGAAGGTCCGTCTGCCCAGCATGATTTCAACTGCTTCACCCCATGCCTGCCACAAATCACAAATAATAAAATTTCAACGTAAGCTCTCTATAATAATGTCTATAAAAATAGTGAAGACATGGGTATAATTTGGAGAGCAGTAGCATTTTATAATTACCAGTGAATAGTGACATTATATGGCCCGTTGTTGTTCACTTCAACCACAAGATTATCACCTTCATGAACCTCTATAGTGGGACCAGGAAACGATCCATTCACTGTCACGATCGTCTGCGTGTTACACAATCTAGTCACGTTCTGTGTTCCAACCTGTAGCTCAATCAAAAACATAATTGAATTAGTCAAATTTGATACATAAATCATGAAACATGATGATTTAAGTAAACTCACATTCAATTTAATCTATAATAGTCATTACATCAGACTTATATCCCTCCCAAATGCATTTATGATAAATCATGAAATATGACGATCTCTAATGGCAAATAAGTAAACTCGCGTTCAATTCAATCTATACCAGTCATTACATCAAGCTTGACACAACATGCTTAAAGTATAATATATAAGGGACTCGGATTAAAAGAAAATACTCACGATGAATTTGTGGTGGACAAGAGCTGCAGACGCCATCCATGGTGATACCAAAATTAAACAAGAAGCAAGGGAAATGACCAATTTCAGCACATTTGATAACCCTTCCATGGTTGATTTTTTTCTTTCTTGCAAGCCAACTTAAACTTTTCGATCTATGGAGCAATGTAGACAAGGGGAAGTTATTTATAGAGGAAGAATGAGGAATACAATGGGTGGGCACAATTAGATTCAGTGGGTGCGAAGCGTGTTAGTTGAAGAATTCACATTAGATGGTCAAAGCGAAAAACTGAATGCAGTGTCTAATGAGTGATCTACCCGTTTAAACCTCACGTGGCTTGCATTAGGTTATAACTTCTTGCATGTCGTGGTTGTGATTTCAATACTGAAGTTAATTGTTTATTCAGCGTTATGGAATGGTATCTTGGTTTGTGCTAAATGTAGTTGTACGTACAAGCAATTAATATAGAGAGATCAATTTCCACACGTTAACATTAGGGAGCGCCCGGTTTCCCTAATGTAAATCTTCTGCATGAAAAGACAAGACAAGACAATTTACAAACATTCTACTTCTAAATTAATTTTTTTTATGGGTTTTAACGCAAGGTTTTTAATCTTTCAAAGAAATGTTTTTAATATTAAAAGAAAAAAATATATGATTAAAAAATTTTAAATATAGAATGTGATGCATAATAACTTTAATACAAATTAAATTATATAATTTTATTATTTGTATAGACTATTTTATATTAAAATTATAAATTTAAGAAATATTTAATATTTAATATATTTTAATATAAGATAAATTAAATTAATACATAAATCTAATATAAGATCAATTAAATTAATACATAAATCTAATATATAATTATTATTATTTCTATTATTGTATAATAGAAATTATTATATATTATATTTATATTTATTATTATACATTTTATTTTATAATTATATATCTTAATATTATTATGTATATAAAGAAATACATATAGAAAAAATGGATACAATAAAACAAAAAACATAAGAAATAGAAAAAAAAAGAAAGATTGAAGTATAAGAAACAACAATAAAATCTATTTTTAAAAAATTATATATTTATATATAATCACAAGAAAACAAATGTTAAAGTTTTGCTCTATGCTTCAAAAAATTACAGCAATAAAACCCTTGAAAACTTTACATATCCTTTTTTTTTTTTTTTTTTGGGTGTTGAAGAATTCACATTAGATGGTCAAAGCGAAAAACTGGAATTGGTACGAGAATGAATAGAAGAAGTACCATTCTTTTAGAGGTCGAAATCCTTTTCGCCTAAGGAAGGGCATTTATTTCATGGCCTAAAACAGAGTCAATGCATTCATGGGAGCTGCTCGCGTGTATGATTTGAGTTTTTGCTCTGAACGTTTACAAATTTGACTTTCATCTTTCTTTTGAAGAATGTGATGTTGAACACGCGTTACACGTATAGGTCCAACCTCAACTCTCTAACAGGTTCAAACTTCTCTGAGATAAAATCTCTTCCAAAATTTTGTCAAAATTTTATGTGATATGGTGGTCAAAATAAATAAACTAGTAATTTTATCACGTATAATGCGTTTTTTATGTGATATGTTGGTTAAAATAAATAAATTAGTAATTGCAACTAACTTAGTATGCAATTTGTAAGTCAATAAATGTTAGGTTGCTTTTTTTTTCGATTTATATGTCAATCTTTCTTGATTTTAATTTTCTATTTTGTATGTGTATTATTTAACAATTTATTGTGTATTTATTATTTTTTATATTAATTAAATTATATATTTCAAATTTAAAACGTAGATAAAATGTTTTTTATTCAACAAGACAAAATATACCAAGAATAAGCTATCAAAAGGTAGCTGAAAAAAATTTGAATTGATAATTCAAATTTAAAAAAAGATTCAATCCTTTAAATAGATTATAAATATTAATAATGTCCTAACTGTGAAAATACCCAATTAGATTGGCAAACCGATACATAGCTAAAGAAAGCTTTATTTAATAGTAGAAAATTAGGAGGTTGATTTGCACTCCTCTTCCTGGTAAATTTGGACCCAAGACGTTGTGATTGTCACCTTCATTCCACCACTGCAGTGCCTAGGAATTCCACAGATGAAATACCTTGAACCCGCGCCACTCAGTGCAATCTTTGTGGGATGGGGAACATATTCTATTAGAGACCTTCGAATTTCCTTGTTTGGGCGAATTCAATATTAAGAATAATATTTAAATAAAATAATATAATATTCTATGCTGAAATCGGATTTTCGGAAAAGTGCCTACTAGGTACATTTCTATACGTTCGGAAATGTACCTAATGAGGCAAATTTCCGAAAACCCGTCTCTCACCTTTTATCGTAATCGCTCACACACTTTTACTTATTCGTTTTCACGTGCCGTGTTTTTTTCCTTCCTTTCAGCGTAACGATGATGGTGGAGTTTATTCACAGGCGGGAAAGATATGAAATCTCATAAATCAGACAATTTGTGAAAGACTATATCGATGGCGTGGCCAGAAAGTATGCATACTGGAATCGCAGTCTGGGTGCTGATCACTTTATGCTATCTTTCCATGACTGGGTAATTAATTTTAGATTAGTATAAACCCATAACCGGTTGGCAAATCAACAATTGCATGATGTTCAATTATCTGAATTCATTTTTATTTTCGTTTTTTGATCAATTCTCTGAACTTTTTAACAATCGTTGCAGGGCCCAATTACTTCGTTGGCGAATCCATTTCTGTACAACAACTCCATCCGCGTGTTGTGTAATGCAAATAGTTCAGAAGGGTTTAATCCTATGAAGGACGCATCACTCCCAGAAATTAACTTGATAACAGATCATTACAGTAACCGTCATATGTTTGGTGGGCGGCCGCCATTGGAGCGTCCGATTCTCGCATTTTTTTCAAGTGGTAATCATGGAGTTGTACGCTCTAACGACCTCGCCTGTCACTTCTGACAAATGTCAGCGCCTGTCACTTCTGAGCACTGCATAAAGTAAAATGGACGCAACGTATCTCATTAACTGCAGAGGTAACCCCATTGATCACGAGTTAGAATATTTACCCCAAAAGTCACGTTCACATCTTAAAAATTATATAAATGCATATTTTTTTAAAACCTGCGGACACTTGGGATGCGTTCAATCGTCTTGCATGCGTACGGCATGCAAGACAGCCGTCGATGGCATTAACCCAGTCGGATGCGTTTCATATAAGAAACATCTTCGGCATAATAAATGTTAACGGGTCCTTGCTCCTCTCACCAAGGATCAAGTTTTGAAGTCTTCCTTTATGAATTACTCGAGTTTGGGAGATTGTACCCTTGGCCAAATGCGTACAATTTTTTTAAAAATTAGACTTCAACGAAATGTTTTTTAATCTAACACAATGGTGAAATTTGCTTGCATGTGAATGTTTATCTAGTTTTAGGTTTATTAAATTTTTTTGTACTAGTTATGATTTATAATTTGTTTATTAAATTATTATTCATTTTATTAATTTTAATATTATGTTCTTGATCTAAAATGTGTTCTAACAAGATAAGGTGAGAGAGGACTTGAATCTTTACATAGTAGCCATTATGAAAAAGAAATGGGTCTCACAAGGAGTGAGAAAGCCCAAAAAAAGACCAACATTAAACCCATATCAGAAATAGAAAACAAAAAAAAAAGCAAAAAAAAGAGCCAAGGGACAAAAACCACCCCAGAAGATGGTATGACTATAAGTTGGGGGTCTTTATAGATTTCCACTCTTGAGATGCAGAAAAAAAAAAAAGCTTTTTTATATTTACCTTGAGTTGGGGATAAATCAACAAAAGCTTGTAGGACTAAACTAGATGTGACTTCCCTTCTTTTCTTCTTGGCACATTGATGTTCAAATTCCCCTTGAAGAATCTACATAGATTGTGACGACTTGTACACTATATACTTACCATAAGAGACCACCTCATTAAGGTTTATTTTTAGCTTGTCTTTATTGCTCTTGATAGCCATAATGACATACCACATTTCCTTCCTTTCATCATGAGAGGTCGCCATGGCTCTAATTTCCTCAAATTGAGCCTCCATATTGTCCCAATTGTTTAGACTATTAGCCAACTCATCAACAATGTCCCTCTCATCATGAACAACTTTAGACCAATCTCAAGTCCTTGTGTGCGCCTCTGCTAATGCTTCAAGCCAATTATTTTTCTGTCTTGCCATGTGTGCACTTGGGCCAAAAGCCAACAAATTATCTCATTCTACTTGTTATAGGCAACACACAAATCATTAGCCTTCTCCACAATTTTTGGCAATCCAAGTTCTTGAGAAGAAGAAATAGGGAATTGAGGAGGGTAGGAAGGCATAGCCAAGGAAGGGTTGGGATCCAACCTACACACTTTATGAAGGAATTCTCACAGGTCCAATCCAGCCTAGTCGACTAGGAAGAAGAGGAACCATTCAAAGATGTGTAAACCTCAAGAGAAACCACATTCTTACCCTTCACAACATTTTTAATTTTAGCGGTACACTATAAATTGATATATGAGTAGCATGAATAATAGGATGGGGTAGACAAAGTAGAAGTAGAGGCAGCTTTGCAATCTTGGTCATTATAAAATTCAATAATAAGGGTGGGATTTAAATTGTGGGTAGTGGGATTTGGACAAATAGAAGGGGATAGAGATAAGTGGAAATTATAAAGCTTGTAGATAAGCCCATAGTGAAGGAGAAACCCACCCTTATCCCAAGCCACAAACACAGATTGAGACAAGGAATAAAAAATACAAAATGAGAAGTTCAACTTAACCACATGTCTAAAATAATTAAGCATGGGAAATAGTTGAGAGTGGAAATGTTTGAACCCACCATCTAGTGTAATATACTTCATTAAAACCAATTCCACATATTTCCATTCACCCAAGAGATCTTCCCCATTGAACCCATTCCGCAAATGAGGGATTTTCTCTCTAGCCATGAAAAATATTTTGAAGTCATCTTTGTATTGGCTCTTAGGTCTTCTAGGGGGTGTCATACCTTGCACAAGTAGCCTAGTAGTAACATCAATAGAATCTACATACACGATGAAGAACATTCTTCTAATGACCTAACATTTCCCTTGTTCCAAGCATGAAAACACTTCTCATAGAGATCAGGGTCAAATGCATGCATGCCCTCAACATAACTAGAGAGGTTCCCCTTAACCAACACAATCCAAACAATACCATTATTTTTGAAAATTTCATAATATTTAGGCCTTAGTTGAATAAAATCTCCCCATAGAAAGCCAAGTAGAGAAACAACTACTATGAGAAGTAGCCTAAAAAGAAAGAGGCTTGAAAATAAAAGAGGCAAATTATAAAATATAGAGAGAGAGAGATGAACTTCTTTCCAAATATGAGAGGAATTCCCATCAAAAAATGATTATGGAAAATGATGGAGAAGTCATTATTGAAAAGGAAGTGTCTGAATATTTAGGCTTCATGAGTGATTTGGTCATCATGGATTGTGGTACGAACATCCCTTGGGAGATTTTGCTGCAGAGGATTAACTAATTCAAACAAAATGCAAGGATCCAATTCAAATCAAACTAGATGTATTCTAGTTACGCACCTAGACACATTACTTCTCGGGTCCATTGGGCATACAAAATCCAAACATAAATCCAAACATAACCTATGACATACAATATTTGGATTCTCAATATCACTCTCCATGCATACTTATTTCCTAAAACCTCTCAATCCATCCATTTACTCAAAACAATGCATCATTTTATCAAACCCCTTTATGCACCAACGATTTTATGATTATCACCCTCCAAAATGAGGCACTCAATCAAGTATAACTTCCAAAAAACAAAAAACCAGAAGCTATCCTTTCAATGAAGTATGGGAAGAATTAGGAAAAAAATTTCCACCAAGTTTCATAGTTTTCCATGGTGGAAACTCTTAGAATCAAAATTTATTTCTTGCTAGAAACTCTAATTCTAGGTTAGGACAACCAATAGTAAAAATGCCATAACTTAATCAAAACTTAACAAAAAATTATGAAACCAAAAGAATTTGAAAGGTAAGAAAAAAAACCAATTTTTAAAATTGTGTTTAGATTCATACCAATTCATATATGTCATACAAAACACAAGTTTCAAACTAGTCACCAGTAAAAACTTAGGAAAAATAGTGTATAATGATTCAAAAACAAGTTTTCTTTCATTAAAACTTCTTCTCTCCCTTCTTTGGAATGAATAAAGTCTAATTTAATCAATAAATAATCATATAGATACCTAAACCAATCCCCATTATGTCCTTTTCATAGTTGCAATAATATGTGCATTTTTGTTAACAACATTTTGAACATTTTTTGTAACTTTTTTTATTTCTTGACAATTTTTTGAACCACCCTTAGAAACATTAAGGTACACACAAATGCCTAGAAGTTATAAATTTTATAAAATACCTTATTTGCATAAATAAACCCAAATCAAAGATAGAGGAAAAAACTTCAACTCTTTACAAGCCAAGATTGCATTAGGAAATTCAAATGGGATTTTGGTGGGAAACCTTAATTTTGAATTCTTAGGACTTGGTAACCTAACTTAACCAATCAAAATGGGTCAATGATCCCCTAAGACCTACGTAAACCCCAAAAAAACCATTGAACATCAACATGAGCATAAAATACACTAGATGGGATGCTCCTACAATATACTCCCTAGGGAAAAGAAAGAACTTGAGTTTCACCTAAGAATAGGGTTTCAACATTTGTCATGGATTGTATACTTGTTGCATTGAAATAATGATGGTATTTTATTTTTTCTTCTAGTTATTTTGTATGCGTAGGTTTTATTTGACCGTCTCTTGATCCTCTTTATGCTTGGCTTTAATGGATTTATGTTGTTTGGCTTTCACTCTTTTGTTTCACTTTTCCTTCTGGAATCTTCTCCATCTTATCTCCTCAATTGCAAGACTCTAAAACAGGGATAACTTTAAGAAACCCCCTTTTAGGAAAAAGTGTAAAATCCTGGCAAATCGTACATTATTTTAGGGGGGAATTTGTTTTAATGCAGGCGAATTTTTTTTCAAATCCCTAATTTTTCATAAATTGCTGGCGAATAAATTTTTTTAGAAGTAAAAAATTATAATATATGAGGCAAATGATTTTCTTTTGAAGTAAAAAATAATAATATATGAGGCGAATGATTTTCTTTTGAAGTAAAAAATAATAATATATGAGGCAAATGATTTTCTTTTGAAGGGTAAAAAAATATTTGTATTGGCTAATCGTTCGTTAATAATGGAAAAAAAAATATTTTGTTGGCGATTTTCAAAAGATGTGAAATATTTTCTTATAATACCTTAGACTAACATACCTGATACCTAACATTTATAAATTATTTTATAATGTTAAATATATTATTTTAGACCGTCCTATGATCCAAGATCAATGGCTGAAGTTTAATTTCGGCCCCAATTTCTTGAAGGAAACAGAGTTGTGGAGGAAGTCACCAGAATGTTGACACGTATCAAATAAGGGTTACTTGTCCATAGACTCCAATGTACACATGTTGGTATCGATATTCAAGGTTCTATTATTTTAGTGCAACTTGTAACCTTTTAACTCGGTAAGCAATAAATGCCTTGTCAGTGAGTACAAGTGACATTCTTTAACTTGTCACATAGAGTAGACACGCACCACTTCCAAATTCGTACAGATGCTATAACCGATATATGACATTTTTGCATTTATGGGAAAGATTTACTGCCAGATATGAAAGATTAAGGACAAAATTTTAATTTATCACACGCATGCATTTAGGGGAAAGATTTACATGAAAGATTTAGAGGCATGTTAAGGACAATGGATTTAATACCATTAAAGACAAAATAATTTATTGCTAAGTTACGATCAAGAATTCAAGGGCTATTTATAGACGATCTAGCTTCATTATTCATCGATTCATCTTTGGCCTTTGCTAGATAATTTGTTTGTTTATGGTCTGCAGATAATTTGTTTTTAAGTTTTCTGAAGTTTTACTGTTTTAGATGGACACTCCAATTAGGCTTATATGCACATCTGCGAAGGCCCAGAAGGCCTTTCTGGGTTCCTTTTCTGACGAAACCTTAGAATCTATCTGTAAGGAGGGTGGGCGTTTCGTAATAGAGGCTGTGAAAATGGTGCTGGGCCGAGAGTTTCTGAACAATGAAGATAGGCACTGGGTCAACACGAACATTACATCCCATTTTTTGGCATCTCTTCTCAACCTCAAAGGAGAGAAGGTGGACATGATAATGTTGTTGAGGAGGGTTTTTAAAGAAGAATACCTGGGGGACACTGTTAATGTTGTCGTGTTTGTAGAAATAGGGGTGGAGATCCCTTGGGCAAGTGAAATACCCAAGCTTCTCCTCCTAGGCCAGAATGTGGCCATGCAACCTTTTCTTTTGGGCCTGAATGCTGGCCAGTATAAGTGCCATAGGAAATGGGCCCTGATTGCTAGGAATTTTCTCCGAAAGTGGTTTATGCTTGATGAAGACGAGGCTCAGGTGGGGCAATTCGGGTGGCTGGATGAATTATTGCAGTTAATCCTCTCTGGAGAATTCTACTTAGATGGGGCAGAAGGGCAAAATCATTAGTGGACTACTAGTCTACTAGTGATTTTTTTGATAAAAACATACCTGGTTTTTTGGTTTTTTTGGTTTATAGTAGATTTTTTTTTTTTCTAGTTGTGGACAATGTTTATGTAATTATTATTTTATGAAAAGGAAATACAATGAAAATTTTGCAAGCTTTAGCTCATTTCAATTTGTACAAAAAATTGTTCTTACACTTCTCTGTCACTGTGATTACAATATTTTAATTAGTTGCTTTATGATTTATCTGCGTATTAGACATGTATGATGTAACTTGTAATTATGTTTTAGTAGAAATAAGGAAATGTTCAAATGATGCCGATTGTATTTCCATTTTTAAATCTGATTATTTAAAATGTATCATAGTTGTACAATGTAGACAATTGTAGTTAATAAAAGAAATGTCTTATCAATTATCACTGAGTACTGACATTAAGTTTGGGTAATTACTAATAGTAATGTTACCTGTCAAAATTCACACACTCATACATTTAATATGAAATATTTATAGAATTTTTAAGGACGGATGAATTAATAAGGTTAGAGAAAGAATTTATGGTATTCTAATTATAATGTACGAGAATTATATGTGAATTTGTGATTATAATTATCAACGTGAAAGTTATAATAATAAAAAAATATCATTTTAACTTTAAGAATACTATATAATCAATTTGAC
The DNA here is from genome assembly GCA_027943335.1 of Chamaecyparis obtusa. Classification (NCBI taxonomy): domain Eukaryota; kingdom Viridiplantae; phylum Streptophyta; class Pinopsida; order Cupressales; family Cupressaceae; genus Chamaecyparis; species Chamaecyparis obtusa. The sequence goes on from BSBK01001076.1 coordinate 21,432, forward strand.
AAATAAATGAATTAATAACATTAGAGAAAGAATTTATTATTTTCTAATTATAAGGTATGATAATTATATGTGATTATAATTATCAATGCTAAAGTTATAATCATTAAAAAATAACATTTTAACATTAACTATACTATATAATCAATTAAAAAAATACTTTAACTCATGTTTGGGAGACCTAGCGAGTCAGCAACCATAGAAATCTCATTATCTCTAAACACTAACCTTAGGTCCTTAACTCCGGCCTCTGAAATTTATTAGAATGTAATATTATTAAAAAAATAGTGCATTTTGAATTTGATTGGCTAAAATTGTTACTATTCAATTAAATAACTTTAAATGTTATTAACTTATTATCCATTATTAATTAATATTTATAATTTATAAAGGAAAAAATATCATTATAACATTTAACAATGTCCGTTGCAAATAACTATCATTGGATGAGCACAGATCGACGATGTACGATGGACTTCGGGATGAAAGGGAAAAGCAACCCCATCTCTTCAAACCCGTTCCAGAATCATGACACATGTCACTAAACACGTAACATGTTCCACTTGTAGTCTACTCTCGCATGGTCCTACCAACAATGTCATTTGAGGATGAAGTGACACGTCTGACTCGTGAGGTGAGTCAGCTACCAAGTGAGTTAATGGGACCCACGGGGGCCCGGAGGCTAGGGCCACCAAAGGAACACAGCGCCATTATGGCCATTGGATTATTGTAGATCAACAACCAAAGTTGTATTTTGGGATGAAAGGGAAAAGCAATCCCATCTCTTCAAACCCATTCTGGAATCATGACACGTGTCACTAAACACGTAACACGGAGTCTACTCTCGCATGGTCCTACCAACAATGCCATTTGATGATGACGTGAAACATCCGACTTGTGAGGTGAGTCAGCCGTCAAGTGAGTTAATGGGACCCACAGTGACTGTTGGATTATTGTAGATCAACGACAAAAGTTGTATTTTGGGATGAAAGGGAAAAGCAACCCCATCTTGTCAAACCCATTCCGGAATCATGACACGTAATACGTTCCACTCCTAGTCTCTCATGGTCCTACCAACAATGCCATTTGATGATGACGTGACCGGTGACACGTCTAACTCCTGAGGTGAGTCAACCCGAGCCGTCAGGTGAGTGGTGACGACTGTAGATTGTATAATTTTGGTGCTTTAAAATTAAGTTTCACTTTCTAGTTTCCAATCTAATTTTTCCTTTATAAGTATAAGTAGTCTGCGGATTTAGAAAGGGTTTACGGATTCTAAATTTATAGGTTGAGGAAAGCAACAAAGTCTCTTAGCAGTCAGCTCTGTTCCCAATGACCAGTCATAGACTCATAGTTTGCAAAAATTGAAACTAACTGGTAAGTGTAGCTACTAAAATTTTGAACACCTACGTCCCGCATTTTAAATTTTTCAAATGGCTAAGTCTTGATTTACAACTTTACTATTTATATTATATACAAAAAATTATCCTGTTAGGGTTTAATTTTGAATCACCCCTGTAAATTGTAGGCTTGTTGCTGTGTATAAATATTTGAATTTTCCTATGAGTAAATAGTGATACCACTTACCAACTTACCACAATGGGCAAAACAAATATCAAGAATAAGACTACGAGTAAAAGGCCAAGTCAGATACTTGAATTCCACAATCTGCTTAAAACACCAGGTTTCACTAATTTATTCCATGATATTTATGATCCTGTTATTCATAGAAATAAGGGAATAATGGAAATTAGATTTGCACTTGAAAACAAGTGGAACGATCCAAATAAGGATTCAATTTTTTTTTCATTTAACCCCGTGATAAATGCAACGACAAATAAAATTGGATTGTGGGTTGCTGGGTTGGCACACATGGCGTTACCTCAAGTATTCCCTTGCCCATAAATTGTCATGGTCTGCACTGAAAATTATGATGAAAATAGAAAAGCAATTGTGAATAAAAATACTCAGGAGGGAATTTTGTCCATAACCGAGAGTGAATTTTCTAGTCTGTTGAACCTAGGGTTTCAACAAAAAAACTCAAATGTGCACATTGACCTGGGAAAGCTAGCAGAGGATTATGAAAAGTTAGATGTAACACAAAGAGATTCTTATATCAGAGGAATAAAAAATGGTTATAGTCTGAGTCCAGATCATTTCCTTGCTAGCATTTTGTTTGGGATTGGATAGTAACAAACAAGTGGGTGCCAGCATTCTTGAAATGCTTTTTCATATTCATTTTGAAAAAGAACCCATAAAATATTGTTTTATTGAGCACATTGTTCGTTGCATGGAAGATCAATTACTAATGATTCAAAGAGGTTCACATAAGACATTTAGATTCACAACCTACTTGTTCTATCCTCTCTTAGCAAAGCATCATGCAGTATTTTAGACAAACAAGCTTTGCAGTCAAGGCCAAAATCCAATATATGAGTGGACACCTCAGATAAGGATGATTGATAATAGAAGGAACTACAACAATTTTGTAGACTTCTTTTTGGCACTAATGTACCATAAAATTACAGGCACTCTAATGCCTAGAATGCTTGTTACTTGTAGAAATTGCATTCAACTGGGAAGTCAATTACAATTGGCTGACTGGTACTTAATGGAAGAGTACATTGTGTTAAGGTTTTAGGGTTCAGTGGTAGAACCCTACAAACTTCCAATACATGTAACAGAGAGGGTATTTACATTGGAATATGTATGACAAATGGAGAGCACATATGTACTCTTTAATGGTCAGCAAAAGAAAATGATATTTTCTTCCTTGCCTTTCTCACTTGGAGGGTTCATATTTGAGAGAAGAGGATTCAAAGTGGCACAAGACTTTTTTTCAATTTTTCACTTTGATGTTGACAGTCATTGGCAGTATGATCCACTCAACATAATTGGAACAAAGCTTAGAGAGAATGGGAACTTTGCAACATGAAAGTATGCCATTGATTGAAAAATTTAAAAACATGGAGTCCTGGGACGAGGTCAGAAAAGAGATGGAGAAATATGTTGCTGAAAATAATATGTGAATATAGGAAATGTCATCACAAATAATGACATTGCACAAACAGAAAGGAAAAGTGCAAGCCATGAGTATGCCATTGTCCAATTTCTACCAAAAAGCTTCTCAACCATTTACAATAGCTATTCCAAAAGAGCTAATAAATGAATGTATTGATGATAATTGGACTCGAACCAAAATTTCTAAGTTTCAGGAAATGAGGAAGAATCTCAGTGAGCCAAAGACCTCTGCAGATCTTTATGACGTGGAAGAGGATACAATGTTTAATGAATTGTGGAATAAGGAGCATCCAGCTGAGGCATATCATGGTGACGATGATGACCAGGACCAGGATTCTATGAATCCCACATCCAACGTGAATCCCACATCTAGTAAAGTATATTCAATTAGTAGAGGAGTTGATGCATCCAAAAAATATCTATATACCAAAGGGGTGGATATTATAGAAAAAATGGGCTACCAAGGTTTTGGTGGTTTGGGTCCTAGTGGACAAGGGGTTTGGTCTGCACCTGACCAGTAGCTCTACCAAAACATGGTGAGAAACCAGGCCTTGGGCTTGGATTTCAATCATCAAAATCATCAACTCAGTCAATTCCATTTGTTCCAAGCACTCAGATTCAATCTAAATCAATTGCCACTCCCACAGCTATGGATATCATGGGTACAACTACAACTATTCATTCGAAAAGGACATTACAGATAGACATGAAAACAATTGTTCCCAGAGATCAAGGTAGTGTAAAGAAGAAAAAGGTTTTGACAAGTATTGGTACAACAATGCCAATGGTGACTGTGACTCCAACAATTTCCCAACCTTCAGGACAAAACCCTCAGGCTCAGAACAATCCAAAAACTCCACTTGTAATGGATCAGGGTGTTGGTATTCATCATGGTGTAATTAGCAGCACCACAGGCAACATAGGTGGGAGCTCCTACATCAGTGCAAGTTCTATTTCACCATTCAAACATTCAAGTGTGTCACAAAACCTTGATTTTCATTACAATGATTTTGAAACTAACTATGAAAAATAAAAAAATAGGAATAGACAACATAGTAAGACAATGAAGATGGAAGCAGTTGCTATAGTTCATGATGTAGAACCTACAACAAATAGGCTATTTCCCACATATGACACAAATAAAGATATGATGGAATTCATGGTTGTTATGCCCCCAACTAGAGATAACAATCCACCAGAGAGTTAGTTAGATCCATCTCAATTTCAAGTTAGCACCCTCCAAATGGATTTATCCAAAATTAAAAATGTGGATAAGATAAATGTGTCCAAAATGACCAACCAAGTGGTCTACAGTTCAGTGATGAAGTTGGAGAGAGAGAAAGGAAAGCTTTAGGGCACAATAGACAAGTTAAAGGTAGACCTGGAAAATGTAAAGAAAAATGAGAAAACAACAGAAAATAGGTGCAAAGATTTAGAGAGAAGGATAAAAAATTCATCCTCTAAAGAAGCAATTGGACAACAAGAACATATGGACATAGAACTAAAAACTCTGAGGGAAAAATTGGATTAGAGCGAACAAAAACTCGAGAATGAAAAATCCTCTTCATTAAGTTTCTACAAAAACTTGGAGAGTGCGGGAAAGGAAACCAATAACTTAAAGAAAGAATTGGAGAATGAGAGGGTAAAAACAAAATAGTGGGAAGAGAAAACAAAAGAGTGGGAAGAGAAAGAAGAGAAAATAAGAAAAGATAGTGAACACCAGTTCTCAGAAATGAGAGAAGACCTAAAGAAGGCAAATAATACAATTAAAAATTATGAAAATAGCTTGAATGACCATGTAAATAATATAGTCAAGCAAATAAAAAATTTCTTCTGGGGCCAAATAAAGATGTCTTCTGATAGGTTTTGTGATTGGTTTGAACTGAATGATACTCTTACAGATGTTTTTGGGAAGCTGAAAGAGCACATTGAGAAGAACAAAAGTTTTTGTCAGAGACAGAAAAATACAAAGCAGATTATTCAAGAAATCAATAGAAGCGGTGATAGGCATTTGGTAAGCAAGGGAATTCAGGACCGCGTTAGTGCAACAATAAAGGTGAAGTCTTTCAAAAATGTCAGAAACTAACAAAAGCAGAAGAAACTATTGCCTTATTCGGGCCAAAGCTCGCCAAGATGAATAGTAAAACAAGTAAATAGATATCTCTTGGTTTGCTGAGTCCTAGTCATGATTACTCATCAATGAATTTCATTGGAAGAGAAGCTTACAAAAAAAAGTGGAGGACACAGTGACATTTGATTTAGGCAACCTTCCTCAGGACATAACTTATGAAGGCATTGCAAAGTGCATCAAAACATTCACAAATTTGAATGCAGTAATGGAAGGAACATTTCTTTCAACTCACTCTTCCAAGTATGGATGGTTGACGAGGTTGCAGGTCATGTACTATAACATGAAAAATTTTGCCCTTCCAACTGATGAAGAATGGAGCATACTAAAGAAATTGATAGAATCATCTTGATCTCATCAATCATAGTATGTGAAAGTACTTTCAATTTCAATCATTTCTATATCTTTAGTATATATCTTTGATATAATCCTAAATACTAGAGTCTAGAATTGAGTTTAAAGTAACAAGTTTGAACTTTGTTTTTTGAACAGGATGAATGTTGCAGTCTTGCAGATGTTATTGCCAATGCTAATTTACTAAACCGGCCTGTCAAAAGCAAAAATGTACAACTAAATTTGTAGAGATGTTGTAGACTTGTAGTTTTCTTACTGATTTAGATTTTGAGACTTCTCACTTCACATTAGGCAAATCGACCTGAAGCTGTTGTTGCTCCCTTGTTTCTATGTAAGGGAATTTAGGGTCATTGGCTTAGGGTAATGAAATTGAAATTGGGCAATGTGCCAAATTGCCAATGGGTATTGAGTCATTGACTTTTGTAAACAGAATCACAGAGTTGTGTTCTTACTAGTATTAATGAATGAATTGTTACATTGTATCATATTTGTAATTAAATTAATGAGAATCAATATTTCTAACTCTAAGAATTCCAACATATGAATTGCTATGTTGTCAAAACAAATAATGAAAAATCTACAAGAATTGTACCATATGAGAAGAATAATGCAAATGAAAACCATTATTAATTGTGGAATTGAATCTTGATGACATTATCAACCACATTCATGTTTTTGACATTGGAATATGCTATTATGCATGATTGATGATGAGATACAAAAACTGACAGTAGACTTCAAGAAAAATCTTAATAAATACCTAGGACCTACTACTTATGCAACGGTTCAACTTCAAGCTACCACATCATATCATCATTGAGACCATTGGATTCAGCACCATCAACTTCATAGCTTCCTTGGTTCTTCGATATGTTTTCTTCAATCTGCATACCTCCACTTAACTGATGTTCACCGCTAGTAGTACCAGTACTAGTACACAAGTCAATGACATCATTATCTCTGGCATTCCCACTCCCAGTCCCACTTTGGTTAGACATGTTTCCCATCCCTCTTCTCTGACATTTCTTCCTCCACAATTTTAGTGCCCTTTCGTAAGGAAAAGTATTGACTTCATACCTGGATGTATAGAGCCTCAAGCAACTTTCCAGATTCTTGTCTAGTTTGTTTCTTAGCTTTGACTTTAGGAATCCCAAATAACTAAAAAATCTCTCATCCTCCACCAACCCCAATATCATGGTTAGACATAATTCAACAAGCTTGAAATATTTTGATATTGAATCAGTCAACAAATCGCTCTCAGCTAGATTTTTCCAAAGCCTTGATACCAATCCTTCTTCGCGAGGGTTCTGCATAATATTATATTGTTCCCTCATTGTCATTGAAAAATGACCTAATTTCTCTCTCAAATGATTTGCATCTAAAATTCCATTTAGAGTTACTCCATTTAACTCTTTGGTTTTGCAGAAATGATCTATCAAAGTTAGTAGCTTAGTTTTAAAATCTATCAGACTGTTTAGATTCCAATATCAAGGAAACACAATAGCCATGGATTCAAGTAGTTTGACTGGAGGGAATCTTTCTCTAATCTGTGCAGAAAGATCAAAGGCAATGTGCTTCACAGAAGCTGTTACAGACTCAATGATCTTGGTAAAGTCTTCCCTTTTAATACTTGATACTCGCCAAGTCCTGGTGTTCTTTCCTGGTTTGTCAAACTCGATCCTGGCAAAGTAGTGCATTGGTATCTCAACTCTGCAAACTTCTGCATATAACTCCCCATTTGAACTGATTTTTAAAAAGTTATCAGGATTGTCCAAATCTGTGATTTTCAGCCAGCTGGCAAATTTTACATCATCGACACATAATTGATAGAGACTATCGAGCACCACGCATGTCAATTTATGGAGCAAAGCATATTCTGCAATATACATAGCTCTTTGCTAGGCCTTTTTCATTAAATTTCTCATTTCCTCAAGCATGGGGAGAATACTTGCTAATGTTAACAGTGTCTCTACATTACTTAACATTGCCAACAGCGCAGGAAATTTTGGTTGCCCTGCTTCTTCACGACTTGAGTTCATTAGACCAAGCAAGGATTCATATTCTGAAAAAACTTGATGTGCTGGTCCATCCAAAGAGATCCATCTGGTATCATTATCCTTAAGAAGCTTGTTCCTGTTAGTTAGTCCTTCTGCAAAGTGTTGAAATTCCCTAAATCATTTTGAACTTTGACAAAAGTATTGGTAGAGCTCTTTTATTAAAGCTTCAATTTTTTGTACTGGACCATGCTTGCTGACAACTCCAAAAGCTAGATTCATTATGTGGGCCATGCAGTGAATGGGAGTAATGTAGGGTGCACAAGAAGATTGTATCTTTGTGCAAAGACAGCCCCTATGGCTTTGCATTACTGAAGCTCCATCCGCTCCAACACACACTAGCTTTTTGGCAATGGTCATGTCATTTATACCTCTATATTCAATTAGAGAACTCTTTACTAGTTCAAATAATTTTTTTTGCTATCGCATTATCCCTCATTTTAGCAATAGTTAGTAGATGAGGTTGGTGAACAAAATTTTATATAGTATAAACATGCATGCATACCCAAGAAATATTTTCTACTGTTGTAACCTCATCTAAAGACAATGCAATAAAATTTGACTCTTTAATTTTTTCCTTTAGATCCTCTTTTTCAACCTTGACAAGACAACTTACCCATTCCCATCCACTGTTTACTGACTAGTGACTGTTAGGATAGTTATGAACTTTCAGAAAGTGTAATAAAGCACTCAATGATTGGTAGTCCATCATAGTACGCCCTCTGCTCAAAATATTAAACACAACACTTAACTGGACAACTTTTCCCATTAGTTCTACTTCCAATGCTTTTCCAAAACAAGCTTCAATAGAGCCTTTAACTTCACCAGGCTTCGTCTTTATATTATGCTGAAATTCATATAATTTTGCATTCCTAACATGCCGAGATTCCTCCTTTTTTTCCATCTTATCACTAATTTTTGAACTCCATCTATGGTTTTCTTTTCATAAACTTTACCCATATGCTTCTCTATGGTGTCAATTTTTAGCTACAACCTCTTTTCCTTCTTATTTATCTGGCTGCAAATCTTACATCTGCATTCTACCAGAGGCTCCCCTTCAATTGGATTATCCACTGGTTCAATGAATGGATACTTTGACACCCATTCTACTTGAAAATTCCTTGACAAATTCCACATTCTATCATTCTTTGATTTGTATTTTCTTTTCTTCCCTGCAACATCATCGTCTCTAACATTCTCAGTCTCATCCAAGTTGATTATATCATTATGGCTACTTTGGGTATTTAACTGAAAATATTTGTAGTACCCCAGCTGTAGTTCGCTTTTAGGTTTCTTTTTGTTTCAGTTGTATGACCGAATTCTTTTAGGTCACTTTTGGTGTGATCAATTATTATGTTAATAAATGAAGATGATGGATTATTGACTTATCATATGTTTCTCATGTGTATGCGTACGATGTTTCATGATGATAGATTACATGTTTTATATTGATTATGGTACTAATCCCATACTGGCATGTGTATGGTTATCATGTGTTTCCATCTGTTTGGCGTGTTTGTTTGGTAGAGGATGGAGGCGTAGTTACTTGCATAGTTCAGATCCACACGATCGACTGTACCCTATCATTGTCTGCTATATATTATTGTATGTACATGCTTCATCTTGTGATGACAATTTTACAGGTATAGGGCATCGTCTTCCCTGAATTGGTAGGAGTGAGCATGCCCACAAACATTCATCTCAATGGTAACGAGGGGAGATAATACATAGACCCAAAACCCTAACCTAAGCCTTATTGTCCTAGGATTGGACAAGTGTCAGTCTTACTACCCTACCCGAATTCACCTGGTTGGCCTGAATTCATGGATCCCTTCTCTTGTGTTTTCTTATTTTACTATGCATGATTCAGTTGATTTATGATTATGTAGGTGATTTTATATGATTATCAATGTTAGGATTATAGTTGAATTTAAGGATTTAATTATGTTCCTATGTTTAATTTGGACAATTATCAAAGCCAATTATTTGATTAATTGGAATTAATTATTTATTAAATTGAAATTAGGATTATTTATGTTTGAGTATATTATTAAATAATTGAATATTAAATTGCATGTTCTAGGATGTATTAAATATTTAATTTATTTAATGTGGGATATAATTATTAACATGTGCTTAATTAGAAAATGATTTGAATTATGCTTGTATATTTTATTAAATGGTTAAATAATTAATTGCATGAATTTATGATGCATTAAATATTTAATTTATTTAATAATGAATTTAAATTATAACATGTGCAAATTGGAAAAAGGAATTTGTTTTAAAAAAGATAACTAGTTTTCAAAAGTCAAAGTTGGGTTGTGCATTTAAAAGATATTTTAATTATTAAGATTTATTTTCAATTTTGGAATTAGAGTTGGATCAGGAGTTGTCTTATGAGTCATTTTTTTGATTTGGAGTTGGACTATGAGTTAGCTTTTGAGTTGTCTTTAGGGATTGCATGAATTTAGGAATTGAATTCCTATTAGGAAAATTACTGCATTCATTTTTTTGGGGGAGACAGGTTTTGGAGAAGATTTTTGGGGAGAGTTTGTGTGCTTGGAATTTTGGAGATTTATGGATTTTTGTGGTTGCTTGTTGATTTGGGGTTTGATTGTGCATCTGGATCTGGTTCTTGTTTTCAGCATAGTTTTCAAATCTGCAGGCGGGGTTGGTTTTGGAGGAAATCTCATTTTCAGATCTACAATGGAGGTTTCATTACATCTCTAGCATTGGATCTAAGGTAGGATTTGGAATTCTTGTTGTGTGCCTTCTGTTATTTTATCTGGTAAAATTTTGTGTTTGAGTAGATCTAGTTTTATCTCATTAGATCTATATGATTTCTTGAATTTTGGGTATTAGAGAAACCCCAGATCTATTATTTTATGTTTTTTACGATTACTTGGCATTGTACTGTTATGCTGGTAAAATTTTATTAAAAGTTTGTGTATGGTTTGGTTGTAAATCAAAAAATCAAATCTGCTATATAGTTAGACTATAGAGTTGAAAGAAAATTAATCCCCTTTTTGAAAAAAAATCCAATTTGAATTAAAAACCCAATTTGGGTATAAAGTTAGTTCTGGTGAAAATTGTTAGTCTCTGATCAAAATTTACAGTAAAAAATAATTATACCTGGAAAAGAAAAAAAAAATTGATTAGCCAATGAGAGACAATTTGTATGCAATGAGCAGAAGCAATAACAATTAAATTACAAGAATGTATAAGACAAAATAGTGTGTGTGTAAGAAAGTTGTTGATATGGCCTGTTAACATTTCTGGAAAGTTGACACAGAGAATCCTTTATTCCATTTTGGAAAATGGCCTCATTAAAATATATATATATATATATATATTTATATTGATTAATGAATGAGATCTTTGTTTTTTTTTAAAAAAAATTATTGAAAAAAAATTGTTAATTTAAAAAAAATATATATTGGAAAATGTATTAACAAAGAAGTTTTTTTTTAAAAAAAAATTAATTAAAAAAATTTGGGGGGGCGGGCTTGGCTCCACCACCCCCCTATCGTGCAGCTCAAGGGAGCTACCGATGACAGTCTGTAAGGACTGTCATCAACAATCCTTGGACTGTCGACAACAGGCCCTCTACACTGTCGTGTGTAAGGAGGTGGGACCTGCGGGTCAAATACAAATCGCATTTTTTTTTAAAGTTGTTATATATATATATATATATATATATATATATATATATATATATATATATATATATATATATATATAAATTGTTATTTAATATAAATTTTGTTAATTGATTTTAATTAGTATAAATTTTGCTAAATAATTAATATTCGTGTTTTGTCTATCAGTTTTCTTTAACTAATTTAAGTTTGATTATTAATTTTAATTGATGTAAATTTTATCAATTTAATTTAGTTAATATGATGTTAGTATACATTGTATATTAATGATTATTTTCTTAGATTTATTTATTGTTAATTAAATAAGTTATTTTGTTTATTAACTTACTTTAGTTAATTCATGGGTTGTTTTCGTTAGCTAGATTTGGTTAATTTGTTGACGGAAATTTAGTTCAATTAAATCATTCGTAAGTTATTTGGGAAATGAGTGTACTTGGTTAGTTCAATAATTTCTAAATATGAGATTATGTTTTGAGATGGGTATATTAAAATTTATCAATAATTTCTACAATAGGATAGACATTTTCTTTATACGTTGTTTCTTGATGGATCTTTTATTAGGGATTGATGTGCATATAGTGAAATTGGGCGTTTTAGCTCTATTGGATCCATGGAACAACATTAGAGAATATTCTATATTAAGGGCATTATTTTAATGAATTTGTACAGTTTTTTTTTCCTAGTAGGTTTCTTTTTTTATTCTTTGGATTCAATTATGTCGAATATGAAATTTAAATGCTCTTGATTAGTTTTCTATTACTATGAATGTGAGTGTTGTATGCTTCGTGCTTGAAGTGTCTTCTTGTGCTTATTGGGTTATCGGGTACTAGAAGACCTAGAAGGATACAGAGGTTGGGGTATGAGTCAAATGTTCATGTTATCAGTTATGTTTGGTGTGAGTGTATTTTATCTGATTATCACACCTATTTGACCATTGGTCTCATGATATATTGTATTATGTTGTGGTATCTCTATAACCATATCTAGTTCTTTTGCGTGAATCTGGATATGAGGTTACGTAGTGTATACCTGATTAGATCTAGGAGAGATCTGTGAGCCTAGGGTATTTTACCTTGACATGTAGTAGGAGGTGGCTTGCAATAAGCGTCGGTGCCCACAAGTGGCTGCCAGAATCAATTATTGTAAGTATCAGTAATCCAATGATAACCTAATATAATTAAGGGGTATTTAAATGAACCTAATAAGATATGAGTCCTCGTCCATGCTTGAGTGCTTGTACAGACTAAGGTGGAGTTGAGAAGATGACTAGCCCTCTTTTAAGAGATGAGTTGGCATAGTTGATGACTTCGTCTGTACGAGAGGTCATTGATGTCGTGTAAGGTCACTTGGGTGCCAGGATCCAAAGAGATTACCAAGACAAAACTCAAGGGTTAGACATACATGATGACACCTTCATATGCATAGTTTGGTTATTCTACATGTGTCGGTTGCCTCTAGATTAGTGAGTTGTACCTATTATTGTATTGTGTGTACTTTGAGTTAGAGTGCTTTCAGGATCCTTCTGCTTAGGGTTTTATCCTTATTTTGTATTGGTTATCTAATTAGGGTTTGTGTTTATCTTCTCAGCATGGTGGGGTAGGCCTTTGTGGTTCTACACAAATGGGTGGTAGTGATTCTTTACCATTTGAGATTCAACGTCCTAGTGCCAGTGCTTGATGGTGATTTTGTAGATGGATTCCTTATGATGCATCATTGTTGCTTCTTTTCTTATCTTCATTATTTGTAATCTTGTATTAGTGTATCACATGTAATACCTAATATGGACATTATATTATTATAGTTAGATTGATTACTACATACCTTGCGACATGTGCAATGGATGTCAGTTTATATATATGTCATGGATGTCCATGAGAATTATATTTATTGTATCATGTAATTGTAATTTATAAGTTATGGAACCTTCTATTGATGTTAGTTCTAGTTGTGTTTTGTTCTTAAGTAATTCTACGTCATGGAACCCTTGAGTCTTGTAATCTATGTTGGATGTTATATCAATGTGAGTAAATGGTAATTGCTTCTACACTGTTGTTTATCTTGTATGTTAAATTTTTTTTTTTAAATGTTCACCAAGCTTATTAGAATGTTTAGGTTAACTTCTCTTGGGTTCCCTAGCGGGGCATTACATGGTATGAGAGCGGAGTTTCTACACTGGGAACTCTGGGTATGTACACCTATTAGGTTTTGTGTAGTCTAAACTTGAAACTAAACATAGACATATAACATTTTGTTTTCAGACCATTGCTTTATGATTATGTTTCCTTTTGTTTTGATTCGAGCTTTGTTGAGAGTTGTTGTTGGATCTCTGATGTTGCAGGAATTATGGCTATGACTAGATCCACTATAGGTCGAGGCAGTGGTCGAGCTGGTAACCATGGAAGGGGTAGACAACCTAGCCCTTCTACAAGTGTCAGTTAGGTGAGTCACCAACATCAGTCTAGGGGTGAGCAAAGAGAGGATCGTCAGGATGATCCTGATATGAGAGAACTTTTATAGGCGATTCTTAATCATCTTGGTCCTAAGCAGAAAAGGGTAGGATAGGATCCTTTCCATCATTCCTAGAGGGACGAGAGAGAGAGGGAGAGATCCAAGAGCCCTCTAAGGAGGAACTTCATAGTTGATCCTACAGTTGTGGCAGCTAACCACATGAGGGATCTAACGAGAGGGTGACCCATTCCCTTTGATGGGAAAGGCACTAGATTAGAGGTAGAGACATGCTTGATAGCTTTAGAGTGGAGTTTCACCATGCATCCTGTTAGTGCTCAAATTTGCAGATTATCAAATACTCATATAATCCCAATGGACATAATCTAGCAAAATGCAAACACTAAGGTATTAAGGTTAGAAAACCTTCTTCACTTTGAGTATGAATACTCAGGCGAGTGTACCTATATCAATTCACTATTTCATTGAGCTCTGAATTGTGAACTAGCTCCTTCACTGCTCTGTCCTTGCTTCCAAACTCAACTTAATAAGATGAGAGAACTCTAAGTATGGCCCAAATTATCCTGATACACAATATTATGATAGAAATCATGAAAGCAGCAACATGAAACAATGGTTTAAGGATATTCATCCTTCTTCTTTTTAGAGTTGAACTCAAGGAAGGCTAACCTCATTCAGTGCTTCTACAAAGCATTACAAAACACATCTATGAACTTGTCATAGAATGATTCAAATTATGATTGTACAAGTAAAGTAAAATGAAACAGTCATTTATATTTTGGGTGGCAAATCAGTGTAAATAGATCCAAAACTAGTGCCTTATCCACTTGGGCAATAGAGTCAAACCCTACCTCTGCATATAACTATCAAAACAAGTACACTGAAACTCAAATGACATTCCTAACATACCATCCTTTTAATTCCTACTACTTTCATCAAATTCATACATGGATTATTTGTTCCTAGAGATCTCCCCTAAGATCTTACTCTTTCCTTGAAAGAAACTTAAGCTCAACCCCTATATTCACCTTGTGAATAATGCATTTAAAAAGCCTTGCAATTTAAATACATAAGAAAACTAAAACATTCCATACATAAAGACAACAAAATAGTAGTAACAAAGCTCCAATATTTTGTATTAATGGTCAAAATGCATTGATACAGTATCCTCTCACTTTTAGAAAAATAAGGTTTTGTATTCAGAACATTTCTTACAGAGTATTTTCAACCACCCCCTAAAATGAGAAAAACTTGCTATATATACTAGTCAGCCATCTTGGAATCCTTGAAAGGATGCAACAAGCTTTAGATGGCTGTTAAAAGATCTTGCACTAAAAACAAGATTACAAACTGAAAAAATTTGTTTGCAACAACAGATTACAAATATCTATTTCCAACAATTTTGCAGGTGGCACCTTTGTCTAAGGATATTTCAGAGCAGTTGCTAAATTTTTTGCATGAATGATGACCACCATTACAGGCTAACCTACATCATCCTTTGTTTGGACATGCTCTCCCTCGAACTCTGGATCAGGTCCCAAGTGCATTCTATTCTTCTTCTTCCTCTATAAGTTGGACAACTGGCTTCTTCTTCTTTATTGTTAACTTCTCCCAAGTTGCCACATCATCATCAGATGGCCAGTTGTAGCTCTGCAGCTCCTGAAGTGATTTGATCTGCTGCTCCCATGTAGAATTAGTTATATTTTTGGCTTCAACCACAAACCGTATGCAATCATTTTCAATCTTGAAAAGACTATCAATGATATTATTACATCTATCTAGGTCTAAAGAATTATCATCCTTTAGGAAGGCATCCTGTTTAATTACCAACTCATCCATTGACAGCTTCCATTCTTCCAACTTAACCACATTTCCATTGTCATCATAAATTAGAGACAAATATTTGCTATAATATTTATCAAACATGGCTAGCTTGGCCTTTATTTGGTTTGACTTTCCTTTGAAAAACTTTGAAACAACACTTATTAAGCCAATCTTCTCAAAAACTTCACTTACTACTTTAGGAACATCTACCCTGTATTCTTGCAAATCATCAAGTTTGTCAAATAATATACTCCTACTTGACCATGTACTGAAAAGTGGCTCCAAAGTGATTAAATGCTCATTCACCTTTTCATTAGTCTGATACAATAAGCTGACTGATTTATGGACTGATTCCATTATGTCCTTTATCTTACCCTACCTATATTGCACAATCTTTGACATAGTATCCAAAGATGCCTCTGTCCTTATCTTTTCCAAGTCCTCAGTGGGTCTCTCAGGCACTTCCACATTTGTCTGCACAGGGGCCTCAATTTGCAAAGGAGGAGGAACTACCTTTGAAGCTTCTTTAAGCTTGACTCTTACCTCTACCAACTCATCTTCTAATTGTTTTATCTTCATCATTTTCAAGTCTCTATCCTTGGCCACCAGGTTTGCACTTTAAAAAAACTTTGAATACCTCTCAGACAATTGAACTATCTTTGCTTCATTCAGGTTAGCCCAATGAGTTACTGCCTTGGAGACTTCAAGGTTAGTTGTATTTTGCATAGTCCATATGATCTTATTCCCTTCCATCTTATCCTCTATACTTAATAGAGATGGCTTTTGGGTCCTAGGGGCCATAGACCACATTGCAACAGCTTGAGATTTAGGGTCATATCCACTTCCTCTTATCATGTCACCAATGTGAACCTCATATGATAGGCTACCCTGTGGTTGTTTCGTTATTTGATCTATGATGAATGCAGAAGTCAGATCCCATCCTAGAGTTAATAGCATTCCACTTGCCTTAACCAATTTTCTAGCTTCATCTGGTGTTATAGGATCCAGGCTAGGATCATAAGAAGCTAAAGCTCTCAATGTTTCTTCACTTGGCTCCACACCTTCGGGCATAGCTTTCTTCACCTCTTGTTGCTTGTTCCAAATAAGAAAACTCTTGAATTCATTAGTTTTAATAAATTGGTCATCACTCAAAAATTCCTCCTAATAAACTTCTCTGATATCCTTTTATAACCACAAGGACTGTTCCTTATCTGTTTCATCAGTGGCCACCTTCTTGCCTGCTCTTATTATTTTTCTCAATTGGTGATGGTAAGCCCTATCACCTAGCACTAGAGCAGATGCTCTATTAATTATTCTCTTTTTTTTTCCTTTCCCTAAAGGCTCTCCTTCCTCAAGCCTCTACTTCTTCAAAGGTGGCTCTTGGACATTCTCTGTTTCTGGCTGGTCTTCAATAGGCTCAACAATCTATACATCCCCAACTTGTGGTGGGCTATTCCCCTCTAGGGACTCATCAGAAGATTCCTCTTGATCAGAAGATGAATAATCTTTCCTTTTCTTTGGCTGCTTCTAGTCAATCAATTTCTCCAACTGATTTGATAGAGTGTCATGCATCTCTATCATCTTGTCAATTCTTTTCAGATAAGGAAGGTCAGGGAAGAAACCCTCAAAAGGAAGTTGGGCTGCTGTCACTTGTTTTGATAAATCTATCAAATCAAAGTATCTGTTCCATCTTCTTTTAACCTCATCACTTTCTATAATATTTATGATTACATCTTCCTCATCTAAACCTTCATGTTCCTTAATCACACCAATGTTTGGAATATAGACCATCCTGGCAGTTTTGATAAAGTCCTCAGGATCTACATGTCTACAAATACCAGTAACCATCTTGAATTGATTTAACCATGAAGTGATTTGAGGAAATGCCCTCTTTCCCACTAGGAAGTCACCTATCTTGAATTGCCTAGGTGTGAATGTACCTTTCCTATGAGGGGCTAGAAGTTCTCTATCTATGCACATCAACTGCCAAACGAATTCCAAACAGGCAACTCTTGGAGGCACAAATTTTGGTAACAGATGTGGGGGTTGGGGGAAACTGTAAACCCTAATAATTGTAGAATTCTCCCCTAAGTAAAAATCACCCCAATTATGGTCTCCCTCCCACTTATCCACAAACTGCAATGGTCTTAGGAGCCTAAGGACCCTTGGGTATAGCCTTGTGACATTGATGCCTAACAACTTTATAATTGGAAAGACAATGAAATTCTAAAAAACACAAAAATCCCCTTCATTGGAAGTAGAATTCCATAACCTCACCCATAATTGTACTAGATTATACTAGCCTTCGAAGTTAAACCTTGGTTTCAGCATGTTCCAATCAAAGCTATTGATGTTGAAGAACAAAATCAAGTGCATTAACAATGAATAATGCATGAACTTAATTGGAATCTTACTTTCTTTGACAGAAATAAAACCCTCATGCATTCTATCAATTATATACTGAATGTAATCATAGTCAGTATTTACCAAGGAATTTTGGATGTCCAAGATTATCATCAACATATCAGCTGGCAAGAACTCTGCATCTCCATCAATTCCCAAAACCCTGCACAACCCATAACAAGTCTGCCTCATATAATGCTGGAGGGATTTAAATTGGTAAGGGGCATTCATGTGAGTAGGGAGGGGAGCTATATATTTATCTTGTTTTGGGATGTGCTTTGTCATTTGGTCCTTTATTGTCCCTATGTTATTCTTGTACTTCTCCCTTTCTTTGATCAGGTCAATTTCGGTGGAGGAAGACGTATAGAAATTAAAAGCTTTCATGAATGAACCCCTATCAAGAGTAACCAAAGGTGACTAGTCCTCTTTTCTAATTGTTTTAGAAATAGGGTCATAATGCCTAGCTAGTGCAACAATTAGATCCACATCTAAAAATACATCAGGAGTAACTAATTTCCCCAAACCCAAAGCCCAACCATTACACACAAGAACATGCTTATCTCTATTTCCATAAAAGAAGTTGAAAATAGTATAACCTATACTATTTGGTATGATAGGATCCCTGCAGAGCCCCAACACATCTTCAAAAACATCATCGGGAGCTCTTTTGTTCTAACTGGATCCCGGCAGCAATTTCATGAATTCATCTGAATAGTTAGGCTTTCCTTTGTCTTCACCACTTTTAGACTTGGCTTCACTGCTGGAAGATGTCGTGCTCTTCTCAAGTTGACTCATCTTGCTATAGAATTACCTTCAATTTCTACAAACTGGATTTACTTGGCGCTCAAAAACTGCTTCAGAAAGACACAATTCTCTTCAACAGATTTTGGACATAGGAAACAATGAGCTTAGCTTATTTATCGATACGGATCAAATGTGTATAGCTACCACAATCATTGCAAATCAATTCTTAATTGCTCCCGCATTCAATTTCACATATCACCAGTTTTCAAATCAGAACTAACCGATGCAAAGATGTTGATAGATAGATTTAAAAACTTGAAAGCAAGGAAAAAAGGAAATGATTAGTACTCTATACTTTAACATCTTGTTTACATCATGAAATCCTTCTTTGAAATTGATTGGATGGCTTATTAGTTTACTTTCCAGCTTGACACTATACTTTATCCACACAGGAAACGATCTTTTTCTTTTCTTTTATTACCTTTTCCAACTGAGCCCATTTAGCGAATCAGTGACTGAAAGCCTCTCATGATCGCTTAATACAATGCTAACCCTATTTCATATTCAGAGAATTGGTGACCAAAGCCTTTGCGGGTTCTCGCAATGCAATTCTTAACCCTTCATCCACTTAGCAAATCAACGACTGAAATGATCACCTTTGAGCACTTGACTGCAGTTATCATTTGGAGAACTAGCAAATAAGGCCATCTCCCATTCTCTTAATGTCTTGGCTAACTGTCAATCTTCTTGGAGATTTAGCGAACAAAGGGTTCGTGCATTCGCTTAATGAAATACTTAACCACCTGATTATTTAGAGAGCTGGCAAAGATTTTACTCTCTGAATCGTTGAATCTTTCCTTAACCGTCACCTTCATTCTGAGACTTAGCAACTGTATGCTTCACTCATTCACTAGATGTTAGTGCTAACTGCCCGGATACCTAGCGACTTGGTGAACAACTTATCTCTAAATCGCTGAATCATGTAGCCTTGACCACCAACATCACATGACTTGGTGAATGCAGTTAGTTGACCATTTCACCAAAACATATGATCTTTAGTCATTTTATTATGAGACTCAGTGAACAAAGGGTTCGCTGAATCTCACAATATTTCAAACATTGAATATTTCATTACGCGATTAAGCGACTGAAGACTTAAAACCTTCCTAATCCTTTGATTTGCCCATTCACCAAATACTTCTAGCCTTCACCTTTCTTTTTAGAGAACACGCGACCACATGATTCGCTGAATCACCAGATCATTTAGCATTTCACTAACTCATTCCGAGAATAAGCAAACACAAGAAATCTTACTTTCACTAAAGTTATTTGGTCAAACTGTCAAAACCGCCAGAATATTTGGAGACTCATATCACAAGTACTCAGTCGCTTATTCGCCAAGTAAACATGTAGGACCCAAAAGATACTTGAGATTAAAACAGAGCCATTGATCTTGAAACCAATCCATAGTATTTGCCAGTTCTCCACTTGATATAACCCTTGACCACCGGATTCAGAGAATGAGCGAATACTGCTTTCGCTAGGTCGTTGAGTGTTAACACATGACTACCAAGGACTAAGTGAACTAGAGATAGCCTTTGTTCACTAGTTGTCGTAAAGGGTAAAATAATTGCCAAAACATTTGGAGACTCAGCGGTAAGGAAAAACATATAACAAGGTTCAAACACATTCGCCAATTCACTTAATGGTTGAGGTATCCACCGAGAGACTTAGAGACCACGCGACTAAAATGACACTTAGCATAAGATTAACTTGTTCGCTGATTCATCGAATACTATATGAGACATGCTATGACATTTTCTGATTCAGTGAACACTTGGGATAATTAAGCATGTGCACAATTAATCCGCTTAAGTGACTAAAAGGTAACAATGAAATAGAATAATTAGGGCTAACATGAGGGTTTTTTCATGAATTTGACATTTTTCAAAAACAAAACCTAGGGTAAGGATTTTGAACTTGGCTATGACAATTTTTATGAATTTTCCAAACCCTAGACCAAGCAAAACACCTGTAAGGAGACTTAACCCAAAATTTGAATACACACCTCAGAAAATTAAGAATATACCCAACACATCCCTTTAGTAGTAATACTAAAGCCAGGTATGTTGTTATGCAGCTTATAGATTTTTCTACTATATGGTGGAAGATAGAGGAGGAGAAGCTAGGGTTTCAGATAGATACTGTCACTTGGGAGTTGTTTCCGGAACACTTTCGAGAGGGCTTCCTATCAAATCAGTGGAGGTGACAAAGAGAAAATGAGTTCCACAATCTGAGACAGTTGACCTTGTCAGTGGGAGAGTACGAGCGCCAGTTTTTCAAGCTCAAACAGTATGCTAGCTTCGGACAAGATATCGCTCTCCTAGTTCAGCACTTTGTGAGGGGACTTAATGCACACATTATTGGGGAGGTCCTACTCTTTAAGCCTAAGACCCTCCAGGAAGCAACTATTAAGGCTACCCTTACAAAGGGGAATCTAGCGTTGGGTTATGGTAGTCAGAGAGGTGTTCAGCCTAGTGGTTCTAAGGGGAATCGGTCTCAGAGGAATGGGAATTTTTAGAATCCTACTACCTTTTTGAAAGGGAATCATAATCAATAGGATAAGAAATTATTCAATGGTAATGGTGGTGGTTCACGATCAGAGAACTATCGCAACTGACAGCATAGTATGCACAATTAGGATGATCAGCCCACTCAGAATTCACATCAGGATTTTGGTGGGGGTAGTTTTCAGTAGCCTAGTACTCCTACAGCAAGGAGATTCTTCAAGGGATATTTTCCAAATGATGGTCACACTGGTAGTTGAGTAGGGGTGGGCCACCCCCCCCTCTGGCTCGCTTCTCCTCAACTGTTGGAACAATCCGGTCATAAGTCATACAATTGTCCCTGGTTTCCAATTTAGCATTTAGGACAGAGGCTGTTGGTTTCTGAGCCTACAGTGGGTGATGCTGGTAGATCTCATAGGGCCTTTGCAATAGGGAATGATCTTTAGTTTTTGAACCCTAAGGCAGGAAAGGGTCTGATGGGACCTACTCAGTGATCTTTGTTTTATTTTTCTTTTCAATGCAGTGAGGTTTATGGGACTTATATCCCTACTTGTTCCAAACTTCCAAGAGTAAGCCTAATTCTAGGGGGGGTGGATGTAGTACCCCACCCATAGTTCACTTTTAGGTTTCTTTCTATTTCAGTTGTATGACCGAATTCTTTTAGGTCACTTTTGGTGTGATCGATTATTATGTTAATAAATGAAGATGATGGATTATTGACTTATTATATGTTTATCATGTGTATGCGTACGATGTTTCATGATGACAAATTACATGTTTTTAATTGATTATGGTACTAATCCTATACTAGCATGTGTATGGTTATCATGTCTTTGCATCTGTTTGACGTGTTTGTTTGGTAGAGGATGAAGGTGTAGTTACTTGCATAGTTGAGATCCACACGACCGACTATACCCTATCATTGTCTGCTATATATTATTGTATGTACATGCTTCATCTTGTGATGATAGTTTTGCAGGTACAAGGCATCATCTTCCCTGAATTGGTAGGAGTGAGTGTGCCCACAAACATTCATCTCAATGGTAAAGAGGGGAGATAATACATAGACCCAGAACCCTAACCTAAGCCTTATTGTCCTAGGATTGGACAAGTGTCAGTCTTACTACCCTACCTAAATTCACCTGGTTGGCATGAATTCGTGGATCCCTTCTCCTGTGTTTGCTTGATTTTACTATGCATGATTCAGTTGATTTATGATTATGTAGGTGATTTTATATGATTATCAATGTTAGGATTATAGTTGAATTTAATAATTTAATTATGTTCCTATGTTTAATTTGGAAAATTATCTAAAGTCAATTATTTGATTAATTGGAATTAATTGTTTATTAAATTGAAATTAGGATTATTTATGTTTGAGTGTATTATTAAATAATTGAATATTTAATTGCATGTTCTAGGATGTATTAAATATTTAATTTATTTAATGTGGGATTTAATTATTAACATGTGCTTAATAAGAAAATGATTTGAATTATGCTTGTATATTTTATTAAATGATTAAATAATTAATTGCATGAATTTATGATGCATTAAGTATTTAATTTATTTAATAATGAATTTAAATTATAACATGTGCAAATTGGAAAAAGGAATTTGTTTTAAAAAAGATAACAACTAGTTTTCAAAAGTCAAAGTTGGGTTGTGCATTTAAAAGATATTTTAATTATTAGGATTTATTTTCAATTTTGGAATTAGAGTTGGATCAGGAGTTGTCTTATGAGTCATTTTTTTGATTTGGAGTTGAACTATGAGTTAGCTTTTAAGTTGTCTTTAGGGATTGCATGAATTTAGGAATTGAATTCCTATTAGGAAAATTATTACATTCATTTTTTGGGGGGAGACAGGTTTTGGAGAAGATTTTTGGAGAGAGCTTGTGTGCTTGAAATTTTGGAGATTTGTGGATTGTTGTGGTTGCTTGTTGATTTGGGGTTTGATTGTGCATCTGGATCTGGTTCCTATTTTCAACATAGTTTTCAGATCTGCAGGCAGGGTTGGTTTTGGAGGAAATCTCATTTTTTAGATCTACAACGGTGGTTTCATTACATCTTTAGCATTGGATCTAAGCTAGGATTTGGAATTCTTGTTGCGTGCCTTCTGTTATTTTATCTGGTAAAATTTTGTGTTTGAGTAGATCTAGTTTTATCTTATTAGATCTGTATGATTTCTTGAATTTTGGGTATTAGAGAAACCCCAGATCTGCTATTTTATGGTTTTTACGATTACTTGGCATTGTACCGTTATGCTGGTAAATTTTTTTTAAAATTTTGTCTATGGTTTGCTTGTAAATTGAAAAATCAAATCTACTATATAGTTAGACTATAGAGTTGAAAGAAAAATAATCCCCTTTTTGGAAAGAAATCCAATTTGAATTAAAAACCCAATTTGGGTATAAAGTTAATTCTGGTGAAAATTGTTAGTCTCTGATTAAAATTTACAGTAAAAAATAATTATACCTGGAAAAGACAAAAATATTGATTAGCCAATGAGAGACAATTTGTATGCAATGAGCAGAAGCAATAACAATTAAATTACAAGAATGTATAAGACAAAATAGTGTGTGTGTGTGTAAGAAAGTTGTTAATATGGCCTGTTACCATTTATGGAAAGTTGACAGAGAATCCTTTATTCCATTTTCAAAAATGGCCTCATTAAAATATATATATTTATATTGATTAATGAATGAGATCCTTGTTTTTTTTTTTAAAAATATTATTGAAAAAAAATTGTTATTGAAAAAAAAAATATTTTGGAAAATGTATTAACAAAGAAGTTTATTTTTTAAAAAAAATTAATTAAAAAGATTTGGCGGGGCGGGCCTGGCCCCACCACTCCCCTGTCATGCAGCTCAAGGGAGTTGCCGACGGTAGTCCATAAGGACTGTTGCCGGCAGTCCTTGGACTGTCGACGCCAGGCCCTCTATACTGTCGTGTGTAAGGAGGTGGGACCCGCGGGTCAAATACAAATCACATTTTGTTTTTTTTAAAGTTTATATATATATATATATATATATATATATATATATATATATATATATATATATATATATATATATATATATATATATATATATATATATATATATATATATATATTATTATTTAATATAAATTTTGTTAATTAAACTTAGTTAATATAATTTTTTTAATTAATTTTAAGTAGTATAAATTTTGCTAAATAATTAATATTCATGTTTTGTCTATCAGTTTTCTTTAACTAATTTAAGTTTGATTATTAATTTTAATTGATGTAAATTTTGTCAATTTAATTTAGTTAATATGATGTTAGTATACATTGTATATTAATGATTATTTTCTTAGATTGATTTATTGTTAATTAAATAAGTTATTTTGTTTATTAACTTAGTTTAGTTAATTCATAGGTTGTTTTAGTTAGCTAGATTTGGTTAATTTGTTAACAGATTTAGTTCAATTAAATCATTCGTAAGTTATTTGGGAAAATGAATGTACTTGGTTAGTTCAATAATTTCTAAATATGAGATTATGTTTTAAGATGGGTATATTAAAATTTATCAATAATTTCTACAATAGGATAGACGTTTTCTTTATACGTTGTTTCTTGATGGATCTTTTATTAGGGATTGATGTGCATATACTGAAATTGGGCATTTCTTCTCTATTGGATCCATGGAACAACATTAGAGAATATTCTATATTAAGGGCATTATTTTAATGAATTTGTACAAAATTTTTTTCCTAGTAGGTTTCTTTGTTTATGCTTTGGATTCAATTATGTCGAATATGAAATTTAAATGCTCTTGATTAGTTTTCTATTACTATGAATGTGAGTGTTGTATGCTTCGTGCTTGAAGTGTCTTGTGCTTATTGGGTTATCAGGTACTAGAAGACCTAGAAGGATACAGAGTCTATGGTATGAGTCAGATGTTCATGTTATCAATTATGTTTGGTGTGAGTGTACTTTATCTGATTATCACTCCTATTTGACCATTGGGCTCATGATATATTGTAGTATGTTGTGGTATCTCTATAACCATATCTAGTTCTTTCGTGTGAATCAGGATATGAGGCTACGTAGTGTATACCTAATTAGATCTAGGAGAGATCTGTGAGCCTAGGGTATTTTACCTTGACATGTAGTAGGAGGTGGCTTGCAATAAGCATCGAGGCCCATAAGTGGCTACCAAGATCACTTATTGTAAGTATCAGTAATCCAGTGATAACCTAATATAATTAAGGGGTATTTAATTGAACCTAATAAGATATGAGTCCTGGCCCATGCTTGAGTGCTTGTACAGACTAAGGTGGAGTTGAGAAGATGACTAGCCCCCTTTTAAGGGATGAGTTGGCATAGTTGATGACTTCGTATGTACGAGAGGTCATTGATGCCGTGTAAGGTCACTTGGGTGTTGGGATCCAGAGAGATTACCAGGACAAAGCTCAAGGGTTAGATGTACATGATGACACCTTCCTATGCATAGTCTGGTTATTCTACATGTGTCGGTTGCCTTTGGATTAGTGAGTTGTACCTATTACTGTATTGTGTGTACATTGAGTTAGAGTTCTTTGAAGATCCTTCTGCTTAGGGTTTTATCCTTATTTTGTATTAGTTATCCCATTGGGGTTTGTGTTTATCTCCTCAGCATGGTGGGGTAGGCCTTTGTGGTTCTACACGGATGGGTGGTAGTGATTCTTTACCATTTGATACTCGATGTCTTGGTTCCAGTGCTTGATGGTGATTTTGCATATGGATTCCTTATGATGCTTCATTGTTGCTTCTTTTCTTATCTTCATCATTTGTAATCCTGTATTAGTGTATCTCATGTGATACCTAATCTGGACATTGTATTATTATAGTTAGATTGATTACTACATACCCTGCGACATGTGTAGTGGATGTCAGTTTATATATATGTCATGGATGTCCATGAGAATTGTATTTATTGTATCATGTAATTGTAATTTATAAGTTATGGAATCTTTTATTGATGTTAGTTCTAGTTGTGTTTTGTTCTTAAGTAATTCTACATCATGGAACCATTGAGTCTTGTAATCTGTGTTGGATGTTATATCAATGTGAGTAAATGGTAATTACTTTTGCACTGTTGTTTGTCTTGTATGTTAACTTTTAAAAAAAAAATTATTCACTAAACTTAGTAGCATGTTTAGGTTAACTTCTCTTGGGTTCCCTGGTGGGGGGTTACAATATTCCTCAAGTTCATCATGATTTGAGATATCAGGTTTGCTGACTTCTTCAATATGTTGTGTAGGTTCAGCCCGAGGTTGTGAATCTTGAAAATCTTCTTGTGATGAAGTAGCTTCCTGATTTTGGCCAGAAACATTTCCAATGCCATGACCAAAGTATGATGATAAGGTTCTACATTTTTTTGGCCTCTCTTGGCTTTCTCCAAGCCCATATGCCGGAGGCTTACCCTTATTCTTGTTTGACATCTTGATTCTTTAATGAAATAAAGGCTACCAGCCTACCAGTGAAAAAAAAATGTAAAAAAAAGTGAAATAAAGGCTACCAGTCTTGTAGTTGTTGAAGAAGTGACAAATGACAATAGAACTATAATATATAATGTTTACGTAGTCATAGAATAATAATCACTTACCTTTGCCTCAAATTCAGTTGCAGTCATGACTCGCCAAAGCAGTCAAGGACTCAAGACTCAATAGTCTGAACTTCGCTATCGATCAAATTGAACCGATCCAAATTGTGTACAATAACATTGATGTATGAATGTATTTATACAAATATTTTTTAGTGAATTGGGTGGGAGGTATTAGGTCAGTGTCCAAATATTTGGCAAAGCCTGCTTAATTATAACACATCTTGTGTTATTTCCTAGGTGATTATGAGTCGTCCAATACCATAATCGATTAATAAAGGTGGCAAAAACCCATCGGTTTGAGACACGCGTCCATAAAATGGCTAGCAAAGTTGGGGCCACCTATATATATATATATATATATATATATATATATATATATATATATATATATATATATATATATATATATATATATATATATATATATATATATATATATATATATATATAACTATTGGCGAATATAGGCCATCCATTTGGGGCCGCTTAGAAATTATAGGCAAATGATAAAAATATATCGTGCCCAAAACGTATATGCCATTGCCGATAATGTGAAAGAGATGCACAAAAATTAATAAACCGCTGGGTGATGGACCCAGGCATTGGACCCAATTTTAATAAATGCAAGGTGATAGGGTCACTCCCATATGGGCAAAAAAATTGCCAAATCACGGGTTGCCGACGGGCGATATTCGCTAATTGGCAAATAATTGCCACTAAAGTTTTCTCTGCTCTAAAACTCCATGTCTCTTTCATATGCCTCATTACCACTGTCTATTTCTTTATATTTTCTCCACTCTAGTATTATATTCTTATCACCATCTCCTTCATTATCATCTTCCTCTACTATTTTCCCATGCTTTACTACCCACACGCGGGTTTCCGTCTTCTTGGATTGATGCCTTCCCACTTCTTCACTTGGCTTATGTTCTTGTCTGTTTTGAAAATTTGTCATATTTTCCATCCTTGGTGCTATCTTGTTGTCATAAGCATTAGCATAAGTCACTTCTTATTTATGTTGTATTTGTTGTCTTTCTACAATGGGTTTCCTAAATTTGAATATGGTCCTATATGAAAAATATTTGTCCTAAGCATACTAATGAAACATTAATTTGAAGAGTAAATCTAATCAACATAAAGCATTAAAAATACAATAAATGAAATCTTCAAGAGTATCTCATTGTTTTCTAATTTCAAGAACTTATTTAGTCTATTTAATTTCTCTTAGTAGCATTTAGACTTTATAGGTGACAATTTGAAATGTGAGATTGAATTAAAATGCTTAAATGCAAGCTATTATGATGTTATATATGAGATTTATGATGCTAGAAGTGAAATTAATGATGTAATCTAGATAAATGAAGCTAATATGCTTCAATCCATGATTATTTAAGCTAAGAAATTACCTAATTGATGCAATACTATACTAAAAATTGATAAACAATACAGTTAAGCTAAGAAATGATCTATGCTAAATGAATTTAGAACTAAATTTTCCATTATGATGATGCAAGAGATGAAATAAGCTCTCAAAATAGCACTATGATTATGCTAATGAGAAATGGATCCAATTTCCTCCAAAATGAGGCCTACTTATAGCATTTTCAAGGTCCATTGGTGATGTGTCACAAGTGAGTGGTCAATATTGATTTGTTGAAAATGAATGGCTAAGATGTAAAATGCTCATGGTGAGTTGTTTGATTTTGTCCCATTGGTTGAAAATATGGAATATTCTTAGGAATATTATTGCCATGTGTCCTTTGAGTTTGTTGAGGGAAAATAGGATTTATTAATTCAAAAGAATTAATTACCTTAGCAATAGGATGAAGTTTCATGTGTTGGTTATGATGGATGATGATGTGAAAAATATGGGAATGGGGTGGAATTGAATTGGTTTAATTAATATTGATATATGAACTATATAATTGAATTGTTAAATTCAATTACATATTAGAATAATTAAGGTTTTGATTAATTAAATATACATTGTATTTAATTAATGATGTTCTTGACCAAATCTAGATATATACATTTTGGCCCCTCTTTGAATCAATGTGTGAGCAACACGTTGGTTCAACAATTTTTTTATTTTTCTCTTGAAAAATACATTAATGTAGACCTAATTTGATAAATGCCCCAACTGATGTGATGTTGCCAAATTGATCCAATAGATTTCCCAAATATGAAAGTTGATTCATTCAATGCCCTAGATTTAGAGATTTTTTTATCAATGCCCCATTTATGAAAATATTGTGATAGTATCATGTATGCCCCCTCAAGATGTAAATCATAAAGATTTTGCAAATTTTAGGTATTTTTGAGGATTTTATGATTTTTTAGAATTTTGATATTTTAATAATTTTTCAACCATTTTTGTTTTAGCTCCCAATAATTTGATGAAAATTAATGCCCTAATTGAAGTTAATAATAGATGTGCAAAAGATACCCACAAAATACCCTTTAGGTCAAATAGGTATATAAGTGATTAAAATTCACTTTTACCTCTCATTTTCACTTTTACATTTGAAAACTTACCACTTGGAGAGAGAGCGATTGATTGAGAAAATGGTGATTCCCTATGCTGACCACCAATTCGAGCCAGTACATCCTCTATGCTAACAATAGTGGGTTACACTTTTTTGCCTGAATGAACACTTAGCTTTACATTTTGAAAAAGAAATATAGATTAAGATGCATATTGTCGTTAAACCATTTGAAATCAGAAGATGAAGTAAATTAGAGTATTTTGGGATTACTATCTAGATTATATATATATATATATATATATATATATATATATATATATATATATATATATATATATATATATATATATATATATATATATATATATATATATATATATATATATATACATATATACATACATATATATATATATACATACATATACATATATACATATATACATACATATATATATATATACATACATATATATATATATATATATATATATACATATATACATATATACATATATACATACATATATACATATATACATACATATATATATATATACATACATATATATATATACATACATATATATATATACATACATATATATATATACATACATATATATATATATACATACATATATATAATATATATATATATATATATATATATATATATATATATATATATATATATTGAATTAATTTGAATGATTTTTATTTCTCCCACGGAAACTGCTATGTTGCTGAAAATGTCATATTCAAAGAGTTACATTGGTTTCATAGAGCATAATTTTTTTTTCTAAAATAGATATCAATGTGATTCTTTCTAATTTAGTTTTTTAACATCCATATAGAGGGAATGTAATTAGTTTGATGACATTATCATGATTATTGCATAGTTTATTAATTTTTTAAGCTAACTAAACCATAATTTTGACAAAACTTGATTACATCGCTTATAACTTGTCATGTATTTGTCCAATTTCATTTTTATTTTTTTGATAGAAAGAACTTCAATACCTAGGGAATAGATATTTTTAAGATTTTTTTTTTCTCATATACTATTTTTTCATAAGTGTCAAACATAGAGGTAGACATACGATGAAATATCTATGTTTAGTAAAACTAAAAATACAAAGTCATGGGCAAGTACACAAAGATGGGGGACCAAAATAGGGGTATAAGATGCCACTTTCTCCCTGAAATCAGAAAACTCTAAACTTCAACAAGAAATTGAAGATAGTTCGAGTCAAACTTTTAAGATGCAACAAGAACAAGAGTTGTAATACTCTGAATATAGTTCCTAAACTACTAATTTATTTTGAAAATGGTGCAGATTAAGGCCCCCAAAATGGGGGAGCACAAAAAGTGGTCCTATTTTTGTGAAAAAAATATAATATAGCGTCTGGTGTGCTCCCCCTTAAATTTTAATTTTTTTTAAAAAAAATCTTAATCTCTCCAGTGAGAAGTTAGCTAACACCCCGTAGTTTATCCTGGATATTTTTTCTAATTTTTTGATGAATGTATAATTTTTTATGAATTTACAAAGTGCACACATTCTGAAAACATGAAATTTTTGTGTGCTCCACCTAGAAATCATTTAAAACTAATCGAAAATAAAATTTTATTTTATTTAAAGTGTGTATAATGGAGTCTAGTTTCTAAAAATGCAACTTATTGCAAAATTTGACAAACGTGCCAAAATCTATGCCCAAAATACTACACATTGGTTTTTGACAAAAATCAGACATACATACAAAAGAAATTAAAGATGAAAAGCTTAACATAATCAAAATTCAAAATAAATTATATGGTTAGATAGCTAACAGAGAGATCTACAATATCACGTCGTCTAATTTTAACGTTATTGAACCATGAGTAAACCTCGCGAGGAGCACACAAAAAAAGATGTCATTGTTTTTTATGTCTACTGAAAAACACATCTCAGACCTATTTGAATCCTCCAAGCCGTTGAGTTGGATCTCCAAGGAAAATCAAAGCCTTAGGCTTGGTGAATTCCAATGTCTTATAATGCGCATACATTCTATAGTGTGTGTGTGCGCTATTCAAATCTATGACTTGGATAGGGCGCATGCCCTATGTAAAATCTGAAAAGGGATTGAGTGAGAGAGAAAGAGTGTGAAGGTGGCGGGGGATGAGAGAGGAAGAGAGAGAGAGTGAGAAGGTGAGAGAGAGAGAAAGAGAGAGAGAGAGGGGGGGTAGGAAGGTGGGAGAGAGCATGGGAGATGAAAGAGGGTGAAATATAGTGGGAGAGAGTGTGAGAGAGAGACTAAGATGAAAGAAGGTGAAAGATAGAGGGAGAGAGGGTAGGAAGGTGAGAGAGAGCATGAGAGAGAGACTAAGAGAGGGAGATGAAAGAGGGTTAAAAGACTCTCTCTCTCTCTCTCTCTCTCTCTCTCTCTCTCTCTCTCTCTCTCTCTCTCTCGCAATATTTTTAGTGGTGATTATTCACCAATTGGCAAATATGTCTCATCAGCCATATAGAAATTGGTGAAAAGATACATAGTATAGAGGTTGACCAATTCTCCCAGATTTAATAAATGACAAATATAGTGGTCAGCTTGTTCACCACTATTTGTACATAATTTCACTACAATAGTTGGGTTGTTCATCCATTTTTCTATTGTATATTTTACTCTTATTTTCCATGGATTAAGGAAGGTTGTATTTATCGAGGATCACCATTCAAAAAAGGCCCATTGTCCCAAGTGAAAGTTTTATTTGCACTAGGACCTAATTCACTGTGCATCATACATAATCATTTCCTAAATTCCCGCCCTATTTTCCTAGTCAATTACTTGAAATTACGTGGGGTTCACCAAATATTAGTTGTTATCATATGCAATTTTCGGCCCCTTCACCAAAATTTGAAATAAGCATTTGTATATAAGGATAGTTTCAAGAGATGTAGTAGTACATAAATTTAGTTGATTCTAAACTCACAATTGTGATCGGTAGTGAACCAAACTAACTACAAGTTTGTAGTATCTTATTCAAGTAAAATTTTATTGCAGCCTTAATTTTTTTGGAGATGTCATAGCCAAAGTTAAACAGGAAGAGGAATATTGAAGGTGGATATTTCCAAGAGAGGCCAATGAAATGTAGAAATATATCTTCATACTTTGGCGGGGGCAAATGCAATGTTGTTGGTCAAAGTGAGGAAGGTACATCATCAAAGGAACCTGCACAACTTCAAGGTTCTCAACCAACATAGGAGTTTATTCAATAAATTGGGGAACCTAATAAATCTGGTGATGAAGTTGCAGAACCTGATATCTCTGATGAAGATGACGTTGAAGAAGAATTTCAAGTAAATAACCAGTACTGGGATGAATCAACCGACTTCAGTGATGATGATGGTTCATTTAACAATAACACTAAAGGGAGAGGAAAATCAAATGAAAAAATTGATCGTCAATGGGAGATGTCTAGGAGATTTAAATTTGATTGGGTGGAAAAGTATCCATTCATTGAACCCGTGGACAATCCAATTTTAGGTGAGCTACCAATAGAATGAAAATGTACAATTTGTAGTTGGAAGTATAAAAAGGAAAAGTGGTTGCAACTTAAACTAGACACCATAGAGAAACATGTTGGTAAAGTTTACTAAACCTCAACTGAAGATGGAAAGGAAATAAAAGTGGTAAGATATAAAACCAAGGAGAAATGTCAACATAAAAGGAATGTTGAGGAATATTATTTGTTTCAAAAATTCAATACGAAGCCTGGTGAAGTTCAAGATTCTATTAATCCTATTTTTGAAAAACCAAGTGAAGTAGAATAATGTGGAAAAGTTCAATTAAGTAATGTTTTCCATATTTTGAGTACAGGGCATCCAATGACAGACTGTCCAAAAATGAGTGGTTTTTTACACTTTCTGAAAGTTCCTAACTATCCTATCACTTATTGGTCAATAAATAGTGGATGGAAATGGGCAAGTTGTATTGCCCAAGTTGAAATAGAGGATGTACAGAGAAAAATAAAAGAGTCAACCTTTATTGCAATGTCCTCAGATGAAGCTACGACAATAGATAATACATCATGAGTATGCATGCATGTTTATACTATACAGAGTAATGTTCACCAACTACATCTACTAACTATTGAAAAATTGAGGGACAATGAGACATCAGAAAGTTTATTTCAATTAGTAAAGAGCCATTTAATTGAATATGGAGCAATGGATGAATTGACAATAGAAAATAATTTGATATGTGTTGGAACGGATGGAGCTTCATTAATGTAAGGTCATAGGAATGGTCTTTGCACAAAGATGTATGCTTCTTGTTCATCATATGTTGTTGGCATTCACTGTATGGCCCAAATGATGAATCTTGCTTTCAAAGTTGTGAAGAAGTTTCCTTTAGTAAACAAGGTTGAAGATTTAGTAAGAGAGTTGTACTCAAATTTTTGTCTAAGTCTAAAACATTTTAGAGAATTTCAGCACTTTTATGATGGAATTACCAAAGGAAACAAGCTTCTTAAAGATGTTGATACTAGATGGATCTCTTTGGATGGACCATCACATCAAGTTTTTTTTTAATATAAATCTTTGATTGGACTTATGTATGAAAATCATGACAATGAAAAAAAATAGAGATGTGGCGACCTACTTCGAAGGTTAAGCAATATAGAGACACTTTTGTCTTTATCATCTCTTCTTCCCATGCTATAAGAAATGATGTTCATTATGAAAAAATCCCAACAAAGAACCATGTATATTGTAGAATATGGTTAGTTGAGTAAAATGTCATGCCAAGCCCTCGACAATCTCCATCAAAATGACCCAAATTTATCTGATAAAAATTTGATCACTAGTGGAAAATAACAGATTTGGACAATCTTGATAATTATTTAAAGATCGTTGAAAATGGACAATTATGTGTCTGTATAAGGGGATTTTAGATACAAAATGTACTACAGTGCCCCAAAGAAGCAAGCTACAAGAGTTACAAGGGAAGAGTTTACCAAGATCGTCGAGTCTATAGAAGCTCCTGCAAGGGACATATCCTATAAGGTTTCCTCTAAAATAAGATCCCGATTCCCATATGAAAAACTCCTTGAGGCCATGGAAATTGTGTTTCCTCAATATTGGAGCTTAAACTCTAAGGAAGATTATCGTAATAGGTTGTTGACTTTGATAAAGGAATTCTGCAAATCTGTAGAATTTAATGTAGTGACTATCAATGAAATTTTAGATGAGGGTCTTCTTAAACATAAATCAGGCACTTTTGGAAGGACTATGAAGCATCAATATCAAATAATGCATAACCCACATGAACAATGTCTGGTAACAAGGCTTTGGACAAAACTAAAATAGAGCACAATGTTGTGTGATGAAATTTCAGAGTCCTTCAAGCTTGCTGATCTATGTCAAAACATGATATTAGGTTCTATGGAGGATGAGAGATTTTTTAGTGCTTTGGGATTCCTAAAATAAAAGCTAAGAAACAAACTAGGCAAGAATTTGAAAACATGCTTGAGGGTCTACACATCTAGGTATGATGTCAATACTTTTCCTTATCAAAAATAAATTCAAATTTGGAAGAAAAGATGCAAAAGAAGAGGGTTGGGCAACACTATTAACCAATCTCCAATTCTGAGTGGGACAACTACAAGTGGCAATGGGAGTGGGTTTCATAGAAGCTGAGGTCATAGTGAAGAAGACACAAATGAAAAGGAAGAGAACAATGAAGGAACTAGAATGCCAGAATTAGATGATGACAACGACGCCGAGATGAATTGGTAAATTTAGGAAATTTTGACTAAATTAGCAGTAGCAATCAATAGGTATTTTTTGAACTTATTAACTACTATATCCTATCATTCAATATTCATTCTAGAAAAGAAAGAATTTATTTTGTTTCTTCATTAAAATTTGAGAACAAAGATTATCATTACTATAGTTTGAATCATATCATCAATGATCATTCACATTTGAAATTCTTGAATGAAATTTTGTGTTCCAATAGCATATAACATAGTAACTCAACTAAGAATAACTATATAAAATAGAGTAACTCAACATATATTAAGTTGGAAAACATGAAAATTAGAGCACAATTTGTTTTGTATTCATTTGCAATACATTACAATTTATAATAGTTCCAAATTCAGAGCATTAGTAATGTTTGTAGGCCAGTCCAAACATCCTCTGATGGCAAAACAATCTGGTTCAAAGTATACTCACACTGGACTACAACTTCGTTAGCAATTCATATTTGGAAGTGTGACTTGACAACACTATTGCTTCTAAAACTCCATTCAAATTTCTCACTGGCTTGATGAAATCCAAGAATGTATCAGGAGATGTGTTTGTAGGAAGAAAGCATTAATCAGTCTTTATTTTGTCCTACAACCTTATTTTCTAAGTTTCTCTTCCAATGAACTTATTTGCATCAAATCCCTTAGGCAAACCAAGACTTTCCAAATTTGCTTTCCTTTCTTCCATCTTTGTGATCTTCTTCTTAGCTTTGTCATCCAATTCATGTGCTTCCCTTAGCTTTTCATATTTTTGAATGATTCTTGATACCTTTATTGAGGCATCAAGGCAGGTGCTAATTCCCTTGTTTGATAGATAACTATCACTCTTACTATAAAGTTGTTGCATAATATCTTTTTCATTCTTTTCTTTCTTGACAACATCCATGTTTTGTTTAATGTTGTTATGGAGCTTCCAATAACATACTCTCATACTTTGAAGTATTTCAAAATAGTCACACAAGCTATGAGACATCCCCAATATTTGGCCCCAAATGTGTTCTTCTGTAATCTTCACTAAATTATTAGTAGTATTTGTTAAAGTTTGAATTGTATTATTTTCCTTCTTTAGTTCTTCTGCCATTTTTTTACAATTTTTTTTCTCTTCCACTGATTTGTGTTCCCAATGATTGGCTTTATCCACCCAAGAGTCCAATTTATTTTGCAATTCCCGATTGGAGGAAGCATTAGGCTCCATGGTTCTAAATAACTTTTATGAATTGACTCTTTCTTCCTCTAATTTTTAACTAATTTATACCAATTTTCCCCTCAGTTCCTTCAACTCTGCCTACTCCTGTTCCTTCAATACTGCCTCCACATGTTCTTGCTCTGTATTTTATGATGTAGAGGCCAATTTTTTTATTTTGTTCTGTAATTATTTCAAACTCTTCTATGAAGCTTTCCTCTTTTGTTTTTCATTGGTAATGTCTGCTTGTAACCTTTCTCTATTTTTCTCGAGCTTACTTTTCTCTCTTTCTAGCTTTAGCAGTGCATTCTAGACCACTTGGTTCGTAGACTTTGACACATTGATATTGTCCACATTTTTAACTTTGGAAAAATCCATTTTGAGAGTGTTAACTTGAAATTCAGACAGATCTATCTGACTCTTTGGTGGGTTTCCATCTTTTTTGGGTGGAATAACAACCATGAACTCCGTCATGTCCCTTATTGGGTCATATGTTGGAAAAAAACTTTTGGATGCTGGTTGTTCGTCTACAGCTATAGTAAGGGCACTACTCTACAATGTCTTATTTATTTCCTTATTCTTGGTTGTTTTTTCTACAAATTTATTACAGAAATCTTTGAAATGAAAATTTGGTGTTGTAGAAGGAAGTAAATATTTGAAAGGTGAACTAGAGCTTGCAATGCCTCTTGATGAGGATTTAAAATTTTAGAGGGTTTTGCTAAACCTGAAAGTGAAAACAGTGCTTTAGGTTTGAGTATCAATGATCTGGAAACCTTTTGCTTCTTGGCACTATCTTCTACTTTGGGATTCTATGTAGATTCTACCAGCCTCTATAGAGAGGGAGCCTGTTGTATAACTTTCCCAATCCCATTGGTACTAGTGCCACTACCAGACCTATTAGCAGTAGATTCCCCAATCCCACACGTGGCAATGGATGTTGTTGTGGGCATAGT
Organism: Chamaecyparis obtusa; assembly: GCA_027943335.1. Lineage (NCBI taxonomy): Eukaryota > Viridiplantae > Streptophyta > Pinopsida > Cupressales > Cupressaceae > Chamaecyparis > Chamaecyparis obtusa. The sequence continues at coordinate 58,675 of BSBK01001076.1, forward strand.
GGTTCCTGATGAATCTAATGGGTCCACTCCAACTCCAATCCGAAGGCATGCACCATGATCAGTATTTTGTGCTTCATGTGTGAAAATTGGCATCTAGATGCCTTCTCCCGTGGGACCCAAACCACCACTTTTATAACCCATTTTTTCCATAATGATTTCCCCTTTGCTATATGTTTCTTTTTGGTAGTCTCTTACTCCACTCTGACCTGATGGAGTAAATGTAGTTGATAGATTATCATCCTCATTGTCTGCATTTTCATCCTGATCACTGTTGTCATATCCACTTCTAGGATGCTCCATATTCCACAATTTGAAACACTCTATATCCTCTTCTATGTCATCCAAATCTACACTAGTCTTTGGTTGACCAAGATTCTTTCTCATAGTCCAAAAATTAGTCATTTTTATTCGAGTCCATTTTCTATCCTTATAATCTTCTTCTATTTTCTTTGGTATGTTTTTTATGGATTACCATCTTTTTCGTAGAAATTGTAGGATATCCTAGGTTGTACAATTCCATAGTTTATTGATGTCATAATTTGTGATGACAACTATTCAACTAAATTTTTTTCCTCAGTGGAAACTTTCTCCATCTCTTTTGTAACGTCATCCCAGCTATCCTTATTTTTCAAATTTTCTAGCAATGGTTTACTTTCGTGTTTAAATAAGTTTGTAGAGTTCTTATTAGCAACAAGAATTATTTGAATGATGTTGAGTGGATCATGCTTCTAGTACCACTTTGAATAAAATTGAAAAATTTCTAAAAAATAATTTGTCACTTTGAATGCCTTTCTCTCAAATGTTAACCCTCCAATTGAGAAAGGTAAGGAAGAGAATATGCTTTTCTTTGACTAGACAGTGAAGAGTCCATATGTGCTCTCTAGTTTTAGTACATATGCTATTGCAAAAACCCTATCTATCACATGCATTGGAAGTCTATGGGGTTGTAGTTCTGATCCGTAAAACCTTAACGTAGTGTATTCTTCCATTAGGTACCAGTCAGCCAATTGAATTATGCTTCCAAGTTGGATGCAATACCTACATGAAGAAGACAATTTGGGCATTGGAGTACGTGTTATTTTTTTGTACAATGGTGCTAGAAATAAGTCTACAAAATTATTGTAATTCCTTATGTTATCATACATCCTTATTTGGGGTGTCTAGTTATATATTGGAGTACTTGTCCCCCTCTAAATTTCAAGCTTGTTTTCGTTGCTCATTAATATTGCACCATGATTGGCTTGAAGAAGATAGTACAAGTAGGTTGTGAGCCTAAATGTTTAAGAATTGCCTCTTTTAATAAATTCTAATTGTTCTTGCATCGATTGAACCATGTGTCCAACAAAATTATATCTTAGTAATTCATTGACAAAATGGATATCCCAAATCAATTGAAGAATGTTGGTACCCACTTTCCTATTGGTTTCCAATCCCAGGAAAAATGCTAGAGAGGATATAGTATCCTGAACCCATGCCACAAAAATGTTAAAATCATAAGGAGGTGTATGGTTCTCACCCAATGAAGCCTTTTCCTCTACAACTATTAGACCCTTTATAAATGAATCTTTTATGTTTGATGTGACTACCTCATATTGGTATACCAGAAATCCCAAGTCAATATGGACATTACAATTTTTTTGGTCAAACCCTAGGTCTAGCAAACTGAGAAATTCTTCCTAGGTTATTGATAAAATTTCTTCTTGATTATTTTTATTCACAACTTTCTTTTCTTTCTTCATCATAATTTTCTGCACAAATCAAGACAATTTCTGGGTAAGGAAAAACATCGAGTAACAACACGCGACCCAAACCAACATCCCATGGAGAAACTTTATTCATTTTTGCACCTATCACTGGATTAAATTTTATAAATTCATACCTCTTTGGCCCAGTTTCCTTACTGCACAATGTATGTTTAATTTCTATAAGTCTCCTTTCACTGTCAATAGAAGGATCATAAACATCGTGATACTCATTAGTGAAACTAGGGATTTCTACTAGTTTTCTCAAGTCTATTAAAGTTCTCCCATTTTCTTTCCCTTGGCCTTGAGTTTTTCTTTCCCCATTGTTATTTGGAAGAGTTAAAAAACACAGAATCACATAGATATTTACTAACAAAATCATAGATAATAACTAGAACTATTTAAGAAAACCCCAATTGTACTTGCAAGAATTAAAGTTTCAAAATCAATTTAAACTAAATTTTTTACATTACAAAATCAGGATGCCATCAAGCTAGATATCTTATCAAAAATTAAATTTTGAAATCTAGATAGATAGAAGTTAGAACAACCGAGGCTCTCACAAGTTACAGTCTCGAAATCTTCATTGACAGTTCAACAATTGTTTTTAGCTTTCTACTGCTACGAGTCGATAGGTTTTTAAAAAATAAATGTTAAAACCTTTTTGGTAAATGTATCATTTAAACCAAAATTCTAGAATACATTTATGTTTTATCTTCACATGATACATAATATTTTTTATGAATTACACATGTCATGTTTCTAGAATCAGTTTGCAGAAAAGTTTTTTGAAACCCACAGTACTTTTGAAATACAAATTCAATCATTCATCTCTTGCAATCAAACGATTGTCATGATTTTAAAATATTAATACACACTAATGTATCATTTAAACCAAAATTCTAAAAGATGTTTATGTCTTATCTTCACATGATACGTAATATTTTTGATGAATTACACATGTCACATTTTCGGAATGAGTTTGCAGAAAAGGTTTTTGAAACCCACGGTACTTTTGAAATACAACTTCAACCATTCATCTCTCGCAATTGAAGGGTTTTCATGATTTTAAAATATTAATACACACTAATGTATTATTTAAACCCAAATTATGGAATATGTTTATGTTTTATCTTCACATGATACATAATTTTTTTGACGACTTACACGTGTCACATTTCCAAAACCAGTTTGACGAGTTTGTAGAACAAGGTTGTCATGATTTTAAAATATTAATACACACTAATGAATATAATCATTAACTATATTCACTTAGAATTCATTCGACAATACCTTATCCATGAAGCTTGAACCAATCACCATTACATGATAAAGTTTGGAAAATTTTGATTATTACATTAAACAAAAGTGCAATGCAATTTTTTTATACTATATTACATAAAATTTCATTACAATTCAGTGATGCCCATATGTATATTCCAAAAAAAGAAAACAAAGAAATCCTTTGATTTTAAAATTCCAGGCCATAGGGTCCTGGGTAGAAAAAAACTAAGGATTTTCCCCTTAGTCTAAGTAGAATTCTTCAGAGATGATAAGCTCAAAGAATTAATGCAACCATCCGTAGTCCACAAATTCATCCAAGAGAAACCACTTTCAAAGAAAATCCCTACAAATCTGCGCCCATTTCCTATGACGTGTCAACGGCTCAATATTCAGGTTCAAAAGAAAAGGTTGCCTAGCCACATTTTGGCCTGGCTGGAGAAGCTTGGGTAAATCACTTTCCCAAGGGATCCCAACCCCTATTTGTGCAAAAATGGCAACTTGAACATCATCACCTAGGAATTCTTGTTTGAATACCCTCCTTAACAGAAGGAGCATATCCACCTTCTCTCCTTCTAGGTCTAGAAGAGATGCCAAAAACCAAGACGTAATGTCTGTGTTAACTTGGTATCTATCATTATTATCAAGAAATTTATGGCCTAGCACAATCCTAACAACCTCATTTGTAAAGGAACCATTTTCATTGCAAACTAATTGTAGTGTTTTGTCTGAGACCATGCCCAAAAAGGCCTTATGATCCTCCTCAGATGTGCTTATCAAATGGATAAGAGTGTCCATCTTTAGAAAACCACTAAAAAAAATATCAAAAATTAGAATGTGATAAAATTATACAGTTTAAAGACCTAAACCAGACTCAAGAGGTAGACTTTCAAGCACTTAGTAGAGACAGAATTGAAGAAGAAAGAAGCATAGATCGTCTATAAATAGCCTTGCCCCTCAATTCTTTCACTAACCTTATTAATTCATTTGTCCTTCAAAAATCTTTAAATCTTTCATATTAAATGATGAGTGTGTGAAATTGGAAAAAATGTCATGACAAGTAACATTACCCAAATTTAATGTTAGTGATAAGATATTTCTTTTATTAACTATAACATTCGGTACATTATCAACCATCTACTTGTAAGACTTGATACATGTAATACATTTAAAATTGTGGAATGATTGATATTAGGTATGTGTGGATTCTAAATAGCCCTCAATTATTTCTCTAACCTTATTAATTCATTTGTCCTTCAAAATTTTGTAAATATTTCATATTAAATTCATGAGTGTATGAAACTAGAAAAGATGTCATGACAGGTAACATTATCCAATTTAATGTTAATGATACAACATTTATTTTATTAACTACAACTATGATACATTATCAACCATCCACACAACCTACTAGTACTAACCAGTTGTAAGAATTGATACATGCATTAATTAGATCGTGGTTATATGTGCACTAATTTGGCATTATGCTCTAAGATGCGCAGAGTCATGCAGACAAGTTGGTAACTAATTAAGGCAGTATTCTCTCGACGGGATGTTGCATTAATTAGATCATGGTTATAGTGTAGACTAAGTTGATACGTGTCAACATTCTGGTGACTTCTTGGAGAACTCTATTTCCTTCAAGAAATTGGCCCCGAAATCAAACTTCAACCATTGATCTTGGATCATCACACGGTCTCAAATTATAGATTTAACATTATAAAATAATGGATGTTAGGTTACACATCGATGTGACTAGTTGTGCCTATCGATACCAATACGTTGAGTCTGCAAACAAATTGGCAACCCTAATTTTATGAGGTCACAGACTCACATGTTCATTGCATTACAACATATCAACGACCAAAGGTGAATTTCAGGCTTATTGTTGTTCTTCATAATCTTTATGACAAACTTTGAGCAGCATCATAACACATGGTATGATTGATCGTGGGCTTATTGGATAAGGATCATAGTGATGGGACCTACTGCACCTGCTAGTACAACTTCAACATCAAATCAGAACCATTGGATTAAGAGAGATGAATGGTAGAAGGTGCATTTCAGATAGAATGTGGTGAGATAACTCCTTTACTAAAAAAACTCTCTCTATAATCATTACACGTGTCATTCTTCAAGAATGAAAACTCAGGATTGAACTTATTAAATTTAAGTTAAAAACTTAAATCGCTTGGAATGTTTGAATAGTTGGTAAAAATGAAAGGGGGAATCTATCTTTACACAACCATTCATAATATTGTTGTTATATCTATGTGAGGGGAATATAGGATCTATCCCTAATCCAAATTCCCAAAAGAGAGATCCAAATTGATTAATCACAAAGAAGTGATTAATGCACAAAGGAATAAAAAAATGGAGAACATGAAGAAAGGAGGAAATCCTATAATATGTTATAGAAATTATGTTCTTGAAATCTAAAAGGGATGGAAGACAAATAATAACCTCAAAATAGGGAAAATCCAGAAAAGACTGATTTCTGATGTCTATGCACAGTTTCAGGGAATTCAGAATCCTGCTCCAAACTAGAAATTCTAAGACAGAGAAAACTCAGAAAACTTTTGTCTTTCTAGAAGTAGGTCAACTTTGACCCAGATAGCAGGGCATAATCTTACCCCTCACAGAAGGTCATCCCTGACGTGAAACAAATCCAATTGAAATTCTGTTCACAGATCTCAAAATTTTATCGAAAAGGGTATCCAGATCTGAACTTCAATTTGCTATCCTATACCTATACCTGCAAGAAAAATGGTTTTGTTTGTTGGGGGGAGGGGTTTGCCTTAGTAAAACCCCAATTTAGGAATTAACCTTGAAATTGAATTGAAATTGCAATATATAAACAAAGTAAATGGAACTATTCACCTTGATTATGTTGAAATCCTTGTGGAAGGATTCGAATCCTTGAATCCACAAGTATGGATGATCCAAATGTATGTAGTATTTCTCAAATCAATGGCACTAGATCTTCAACACCAATCTTGAATGGATCTTGGAATGGGAAGAAGCTTGGATGAATGTAGATGGAGAATTCTTCAACAAGAGGGTTCTAAAGAGATTGAATCCTTCAATGCTAACAATGGATCTCCTTGATGAATACTTGAATGCTTGAGGATGAATGAATGATTTCTTTCTTTCCTTCTCCTTCTCGCATGCTTCTTGATTTCTTGATTTCACTTTCTTGATAGATTATAAAAAAAGATGGAGAAAATGAGAGAGGAAGGCCTCCTTATATAGTGATCTAGGGTACAAACTTCTAGAGAAGGATGACATTGGAGAATTAAATACCAATTAACCTTAACCCCTAGAAATGGACCTAGATTAAATTGAATTTAAGAGTTTACCATTCTGAAACTCAAAATATCTGACCCGAAAGTGGGAAAATAAAACTTTCTGAAGCCTGATATCCTAAAACCTCTAGAACTTGAAAACTAGACCTAGGGTCAGGGGTGAGGTCGACTATACCCTAGGTCAGATTTGAGGTTGACTCTACCCTAGGTCATGGTTGAGGTAAACCTTGACCTAGGAGGTTGACCTTGACACTGAGGTCTGAGATCTTAGGTTCTCAGGACCAGGCGCCATAAAAAGGCTAGAAACAGGTGGAGAGAGAAGCAGGATAGGTGGAAAAAGCTAGATCCATGCAAAGACCAATTCAAGGTGCTTGACATGACCCTAAACCATTTACTCAGAGGGATAAATGCTCTCAACATGGAAGTGCTTCCATTTTAAGATGATACATTAAGCCCCCACTTTAGCAAGAGTATGGACTCGATGAAAACTCTTGGTAAAGGAGATGATAATGAAAAGATAATCTTTTTGAAATCAGAGGGACAAAGGAAACCTCAAGTCCCCAAGGACTCAAGTCTTTTTCAACTCCAAGATTAAAATAAGAGAGACATCTCTAGAAAAGAGAAAGAGAGAAAGAGATGTGATTATCTCACCCAATGAGAACTTATGTCCCATTGTGAACCACACAAGGAAATGGTGCAAATGGAAAGATAGAATTGAACCGCCTAGTGAATGTTCCTTCTCACTAGTCAACCCATCAAGGATTCACCCTTAGGAATATTCTATTCCACAAGAGAAAAGCCAAAAATAAAAGAGATCCAGTCTTATGGATACCTCCGACCTTAAGGGATCACAAATTTAAAAATGAAGGGATCAAGAGATCTTGAAATATAAATCCATGCTTTAAGGATTAGTCACTAATCCATAAAGGGAGAAAAAGGTACTTTTAAATGTAATATATGTATATCTAAAAGTCTGTGTGTGCAATAGGTGAGAAAAGCGTATGCCCCCATGTTAAAGTCATTGCTAACACTTTAACAGGAGCAATGGATTTAACAAAAACATAAGAAACTCCACTGATTACATTTCCACTATGAGATGCCCCCAAACAAGGACAAATCAAGGGAAATATCACAAAAACATACAGAGAACACATAAGGGATCTACCTGTTGTGGGGTTAGTATGATCATAAGATAATATATATATGATATTATTGCAAATGAATTCACATCATTCCCTAAAGAAAGTAGAACTACAATCACAATGGAGGAAAGATCACATAAGAGATGCAAAGGAGAATCATTTCAGACCACAACCTGGAGACCAAAAGGATTCAGTGCTACCAAGTCGCAGATCCAAGAAGACTATACAAGGAAACATGTACAAACAATAGCACAGGTACAACATAACATGAAACAACATATGGAAGAATAGAGATACATATAGAGGAATTATACAATAGGTTTGATTCCTTTATCACCTTGCACCAACAAAGTAACAAGGGTCGTATAAAAGAATCTTAAAAAAATTAGCAAACACATCACGGAGAAGCACAATACTATAGGAAAACACACAACAAAGCTACCATAAAGGACAAACTGATCAAGCGTGTTGCCTACTCTCCCCATCTCAATATATATCATTTATGGAAGGTAGGTAACTCATAAGAGGGACTATATCCAATATAGTAGGAATGATATCCAGTTCCAAACAAGGATCCTCTTGAGAATCATAATGTTCGATACTAGGTGTAAGTGTCAATTGTGATGAAAGCATATTAGGTAAATCAATGTCAATGTCAATAGTTTCATATTCATCATTAACATCATTCATCTAGATTAATCAAAATAGGATCTAATTTATGAATAAAATCATCAAAATCTTATATTTTAACATCATTATTAGCAATAACTTCTTCTAACACATCATGCATAGGCTGATAAAAATAAGGTAAAGAACTTTGAATAATAGAGTTATGAGCCTTAGCTTGAGAATGATGCTTTTTAAGAAGTTCATTAGAAGATCAATTACATTTTTATTTACTTGAAATATGCTGAGAACTAGGAGGAACAATTATCAGATCCTTCACAGGTTCTATAGGAGGATTAGTAGGTTTTTCAGCTCACTGACAAGCAACACTAGGAGCTTGATTAATAGAACTAGAAGCCATAGTTAAAGGAGGTATGGAAGGTGTAGGTGAAAGACCATGATTAAGATCCATAGGAGGCATGCTTAACTTGAGAATCTTATGATGCTTATAGGCTTGATATGAGCGGAAAAGATTACCAGGTTGAGAAGGACATGAATTAGGTAATGAAGGCCAAAAGAAGTCAAGTGTATCACAATCCCTGGGCCTAGAAGGTTGATATAAAATATGATTAACCATCTTTAATTCTTCATCATGAAAAAATTTAAGACATTTATGGATAGGTGAAGCAATAGAATGCATGGTATTTAACCACGGAAAACCAAGCTTAACTTGAAACTGATCAGAAGTAGGAACAACAAAAAAGGTAGTGTTCACAATTTTACCACAAAGTTCAACCAGGAAGTTAATAGAATCAAATGATGGATAAAGAAAACCATTACAAGTTTGAATCCACACATTAGATGTATCATAAGAATCACGCTGTAAATTTTTCATAAAAAAGATTTTCTTTAGTAATAACATTAACTAGAGATGTAGGATCAACAAGACAACCATGGGTAGGTATGTAAGAAATCCTAGCATAAATGTAAAGGGGACCATCAGGAGCCTTAATAGTCTTAGAATCATCAAAGGTAATCAAAAAGTTCCCGAGGTCTTCTATTCTTAGGTTGCTTTTGAGGTTTAGGTTGAGTTTTCAATTTAAGCTGTAGTTTTGGTTGAGGTTGAGATTGAACTTGAGACTAAAGCTAAGGTTGAGGTTGAGGTGGAGATATAGTTTGAACAATATGCTCCACTTGATTAAGAATTTCATTAAGATCATCCATCTTTGAATCATAAATAATATCCATAGAAGATGGCTAAGCCATGGTATTAGTATCATGTGTAGGTAAAGGATTTGTATAAATTTGAAGGTTTTGATTAGGAGGAGAGACATATGTGTTCCCACTACCATCAAGATTATCAACAGATAAGGTATCAAAATCAATCAAATCTTGAACCTTATGTTTTAAAGAATAATATTTATCAATATCATGACCATTCTGACGATGATATTGACAAAAAGCTTTAGGATCAAAAGATTTGGATGCTATTGTAGCAGGTAAAAGAGGTTGAATACAAGGTAAAGTAATCATATTAGCAGTTAACAACCTATTCATAATAGCATGTAAAGTTTCAGAAAGAGGAGTAAACATATGATTTTAAAAAAAAGCAGTGGATGCAGAAGTGGCATTGTGAGATGCAACAACAACTTGATCAACAACTACATTTTCTTGTTTGTTTATCTTGACATAGTTGTTGGATTTTTGAAATTTTTTTAGAGTAGGAGCAGCATCACTCTTATTAACAGGAACAGGAGCCATTGGAGTGGTGCTCTCAAATTGACTCGTAATTGATAATGATGAAGCACTGCACAAAGTTTTTCAAAACAAGTAAATTAAGTAAGTAGAATCTTATCTCTAATATCCTTTTGCAAATTTAAAATAAACATACATTGAATATCAATATCAGGAACATGATAGGAAATCTGAGCATGTAAATGCTTAAATCTACCAATAAATTTAGTCAATTTTTCCTTAGCACTTTGTTTACAATGCATCAAATCACTCAAAGACATTTGCAGACCAATGTTATTTTGAAATTGTTGAATAAAAGCATTGGCAAGTTGTGGAAATGAGTCAATAGAATAAGGAGGCAAGGAACAATACCATTGTAAGGCCTTCTCATGAAAAGTTCTAGAAAATAACTTGGCTAAAATCCTATGGTCATGAGCATAATCACTACAAAGGATTTGGATTGTTTTAACATGATGAACATGGTCTCCTTTTCTGTTGTAATTCTCAAGACAAGGTATATCGACTTGCTGAGGAATAGGAGTATGAATGATATCTTGGGACAAAGGACTTCCCATGTCACATGTAGGAATGCTAAACTTGTTTTGAGTCAAGGATGCAAGTTGTTATTGTAAAGATGACACAGTTTGAGCCAAAATGATGATTGTTGAATCATTAGAAGAAATAGGAGGAATAGAAACATTGGAAACACTAGGTAAAGTGTATGAAGCTACAGGAATAGAAGACACAACTAGAGGAACACTTGGAACTACAGTTGGAAGAGGATTGGAATAAGTAAAAGGAACATTATGATAAGAAGGTTTTGATGTAGGAAGGGACACAGGAGGAACACTCATAGGAATAAAGGGAACCATCACAGTCACCAAAGAAGGAGTATACGTATGAATACTAGATAAAGGCACAGAAGGAGGTTCTATACTAGTTCCGGAGGAATCAAGCCTAAATCTTAAGCTTCTTGAGTAAAGGTTTAACATTTGAATGCACAAGATGATTAATACCACGCAAGAGATTAACACCTTGATCACTATCACAAAGGACTTTATTAAGAGCCTCTATAGCTTGAATAGAATCTTGATTATGGTTTTCTTGAATAAGGTAATTACCCATTTTATCAAGTTCAGTTGAAATGTTTTGGACTTGTTCAGGATGAACACTTAAAGCATCATCCTCATCATGAGATAAGTGAGAAGATTTTTGCTCCATAATAGGATTGGAATCATGAATAATCAAATTGTCATCTGGGATCCTAAGGAAAGGGGAGGAAGAATCAAGATCAAAGGCACCCATGAGTCTATGACTTCTTCTAACTGGAATATTATATGTAGGACTAGAGGTAGTAAATCTCATATATAAATGCAATGCAAATGAACTAAACTAAGAAAACATAAAACAAATGAACAAATGAATTTTTTTTTTCTATTTTAAAGAGATTTTGCAATTGTTTTTTTGTATTTTTGAGATATAAATGCATGCAATGTAAATCTAACACCACAAACACAAGATAATGCAAAAGGAAATTTAACACAATACAGAATATAATTCCATAAAAGAAAGGGGTAAGCATGTCGGGTTCACCAAAATGAATAGTTGGTAAAAATGAAAGGGGGAATCTATCTTTACACAACCATTCATAATATTATTGTTATATCTATGTGAGGGGAATATAGGATCTATCCCTAATCCAAATTCCCAAAAGAGAGATCCAAATTGATTAATCACAAAGAAGTGATCAATGTACAAATGAATCAAACAATGGAGAACATGAAGAAAGGAAGAAATCCTATAATCTGTTATAGAAATTATGTGCTTGAAATCTAAAAGGGATGGAAGAAAAATAATAACCTCAAAATAGGGAAAATCTAGAAAAGATAGATTTATGATGTCTATGCATAGTTTTGGGGAATTCAAAAACTTGCTCCGGACTAGAAACGTTGAGATAGAGAAAACTCAGAAAACTTTTGTCTTTCTGGAAGCAGGTCAACTTTGACCCAAATAGCAGGGCACAATCTTACCCTGGGGAATAATCTTACTCCTCATTGAAGGTCATCCTTGACCTGAAACAACTCTGATGGAAATTCTATTTGCAAATCTTGGAAGTTTGTCGAAAAGGGTATCCAGATCTGAACTTCAATTCGTTGTCTTGTACCTATACCTATAAGAAAAATGGTTTTGTTTGTTGGGGGGAGGGTTTTTCCTTAGTCAAACCCCAATTTAGGAATTAACCTTGAAATTGCAATATATAAAAAAAGTAAATGGAACTATTCACCTTGCTTATGTTGAAATCCTTGTGGAAGGATTCGAATCCTTGAATCCACAAGTATGGATGCTCCAAATGTATGTAGAAATATATGTAGGATGTCTCAAATCAATGGCACTAGATCTTCAACACCAATATTGAATGAATCTTTGAATGGGAAGAATCTTGGAAGAATGTATGATGCAGGAGCATCTTGGGTCTTTGAGCAATCTTGCATCAACCAAAAACATTTCCTGATTCCTGTACCTATTTCTATTGTTTTCATTATAATCTTTGAATTTTATGATTTCATGTTCTATGAATCTTACATTATGTTGAGGACCTATTTGGGAACCTTTTTCTATGTACGCATAAAGATTGGATACACTATTTCAAAGTTACAGTTGTTTTCCTTGCCGTTGGGACAATATTTTTCTACAGTTTTCATGCCTATTGCGCGTATTGGAACCCATGATCATTAATGATTCAGCATATGTGCCCTATTTTTCTTAAAGAGGACCTAAATTAATATCTTTTCCCAAAGGCGCATGTCCTAATTCATTATGAATCAAAAGTTATGACCATTTTTCCCCAGGACCTATTTTCTGGCAGTTTTCGGGCGAAACGTGTAGTGTTTCTTCTTGCGTCATGCCGTGTGATAAAATGGGGCCTTACAACCTTAAAGGAAGATTATTGGGTCATTTTTGGACCTAAATCCATAGGCTCATCAATTTATGTTCATTCTTGCATTAGTTTTGATCTAAATCTTCCAGACTGGACCTATATTGTAATTAAATGCCTGACTATTTGACTTGTGGCTTTGTTGGCTATATAAGAAGTCTATATTGATGTTGTAGGGAAATAAAGAGATAGTGCTAGATAGTGGAAGGATATTATAAGAAGTAAAAGAGAATAGGATATGCTCACAATGATTCTAATTGCATAATTCTTATTGTATAAGGCCGAAACCCAGAAGGCCTCACAGCCGGGTATGTTTGAAGAAATAATATAAATTCTTTGTTGTTGCACCCAGTTGCTTGTCTCATTTCCATTTTGATTTCATTGTTTTCATGTGGTATCATACTACTTCCATTGTGTAACTCTGAGCAAGGCTTGTTTGTGGATCCAAGTGGACTCAATTCTGCTTGATTCTGCTTGTATCTACCCTGCCCCTGCATCAAGTGGTATCAAAGCGAGTTCTTTCTTGTGGATTGGATCATGGAGAACCTTATTGTATTGGTTTTAGGGTGGAAGATCTAAGATTTGACCTATAACTTACAGAAGGTTATGATCTTGCTGGAACCTGATTGTCAAGATAGTTCGTGGTAGAGGAAATGATAATGCTATCATGGATATGTTGAGGCAAATTGCAACTAGGCTTGAAGCTGTAGAGACAACCCAAAGAAGAGGAGAACATCTTGAAGATGTTAGTGATGAAGAAGAAGAAGCAACACCTAATGTTGAGCCTAAATTTGAACAAGATGAGGAAAGACTTTTGAGAGTTTTGTCTAAGGCTAACTCCAAACCTGTAGTTGAAGTTTCTTGCTATGATGGAAGACTTGAGACTGATGCACTTTTAGATTGGATCTCTACGATGGATAAATAATTTGAGTATGAAGGTACTCCTGATAATAAGAAGGTTAAAATAGCAGTCACAAAGTTGAAAGGGCATGCATCTCTTTGGTGGGATCATTTGCAAACTCAGAGACAAAAGAGAGGAAAAGAAAAGATCAAGACATGGATGAAGATGCTTGGAAAGATGAAGAAGTTTCTTCCAGCTAACTACCAAGTTATTATGATGAGAAAAATGAAAAATTTGAGACAAAAGGACATGAGTATGAAAGAATATACTGAGGAATTTTACAAATTAGATATCAGATCTAGACATGTGGATGATGAAGTTGAGAAGGTGGCTAGATATCTGAATGGCCCAAGGACATGAATTCAAGATGAGATTAGTTATATGAAGATAGAAAGTGTGGAATAAGCATATCAATTTTCTTTGAAGGAAGAAGAGAGATTGACAAAGAAACATGAACAAAGACAAAGAGGAAGAGGTGGCAGATTTCATAGAAGTAGAGGTAGATCTTATGGAGAAAGTAGCGGATCTGACAATGTAGTGCAAGATAAAGGATGGGAAGATGACCCTCCTAGTAAAAGAGGTAATTACTCTAGAGGTAGCTATAGTGGTTACTCTAGGAATAAAAATAATGGGAAAAGAGAAGAGAAATCTTGGTTTAAAGGTACTTGTTACAAATGTGGTGAAGAAGGACATAGAGCTTTTGAATGTACTAACTCTAGAAAGAAGACTGGAGGTAATGGTAGAATTAATTTGACTTGTGAAGAAGTTTAGGAAATGTCTAATGAACCTAAACATGGTGAGAACTTGATGCTAAGAAGGATCTTATGGAATGAAGAAGCTGATGAGGAACCTATTTTGAGGAAAAGTTTGTTCAGAACCAGATGTAAGATCACTGATAAATGTTGCAAGGTAATCATTGATAGTGGAAGTTCTGATAATTTGGCATTTAAAGAGCTGGTTAACAAGTTTTAGTTGAAGAGATTGAAACATCCTAAGCCTTACCATATTGCTTGGATCCAAAAGGAGCATAAACTACTTGTAAGTGAACAATGCCTTGTTAAGTTCAAAATTGGGAATTATCATGATGAAGTCTTGTGTGATATTATGCATATGGATTGTTGTCATATTCTTTTGGGTAGACCTTGGTAGTATGATAGGAAAGCTTGGCATGATGGTAGATTGAATCAATATACTATTTGGATGGATGGAAAGAAGCAAGTGTTATTGCCTTTGATAGAGAAGTTTGATGAAGGTCACTGTACTATAGTCAGAGTATACTTTTTTGATAGTAAAGCATTTACAAGAGAAATGAAAGAACAAAATATTTGCTTTTCATTGAAGCATAAGAGTGAATAGTCAAATAAGGTTGTTGATGCCTTGAGCCAAAGAAGAAGTTTGTTGACAGAGATGAGGGTTGAGGTACTTGGTTTTGATGATTTGAAGTGTTTGTATGAGACTGACATTGATTTTGCAGAACCTTGGAAAGCTTTTAAGGAACACATAGTGAGTGATAAGTGGACTAATTATTTCATTCAAGAAGACATGTTGTTTAAAGGAGTTCATTTGTGCATACCTAGAGGATCTATGAGAGAGAACATAATGAAGGAGAAACATAGTGGTGGACTTGCTGGACATTTTGGGATTGATAAGACTATGAATTTGATTTCAAAAAGATACTTTTGGCCAAAAATTTATAGAGATGTACAGAGAATGGTTAGAGGTTGCAGAGTTTGTCAAGTAGCAAAAGGAACTAGTCAGAATTCAGGATTGTATACACCTTTTCCTGTACCTGATAGACCTTGGGAAGATGTGAGTATGGACTTTGTTCTTGGATTGCCTAGAACTCAGAGAGGTAATGATTCTATTTTGGTATTGGTTGATAGATTTTATAAGATGGCTCATTTCATACCTTGTAAGAAGACATCTGATGCATTACATGTAGCTGAATTATTCTTCAAGGAAGTGGTAAGATTGCATGGTTTGCCTAAATCTATTGTTTCAGACAGAGATACTAAGCTTACTGGTTACTTTTGGAGGACACTTTGGAAGAAGATGAATATGGATTTGAAGTTTAGTTCTACATTTCACCCTTAGATAGATGGACAGAATGAAGTTGTGAATAGAAGTTTGGGAAACTTGTTGAGATGTTTAATTGGAGATAAGCCTGCTAGTTGGGATTTGATTTTGGCACAAGTAGAGTTTTCATATAATAATTTGGTGAATAGAAGCACTAAGAGGACACCATTTGAGATTTTTACTAGATTTAATCCTAAGGGAGCCATAGAGTTGAGAGATTTACCTACTAAGACAAGAAGAAGTGTTGAAGCTGATCATTTTGTAGAATACATGAGAACTTTTCATGATGAGATTAAAAATAATTTGGAGGACAATAATCTAAAATATAAATAGAGAGTAGACAAGAGAAGGAGACATAAATCTTTTGAAGTTGGAGATGAGGTTATGATTCATTTTAAAAAGAATAGATTTCTAGTTGGTACCTACAACAAGCTGAAAATGAATAAGTTTGGACCTTGTAAGATTCTGAAGAAGTTTGACAGTGGAAATGCTTATGAAGTAGAATTACCAGAGGACATGGATATATCACCTATATTTAACATTGTTGATATATTTGATTACTTTGAATCAAATGATGAGATTGAAGATGATGTAGACTATCCTAAGAAGAACAGAGATAGCATTGAGAAGATCTTGAATAGAAGAGTTGGCAAGAGTACAAGAGGAAAAGACTACATGGAATATCTAGTTCAGTGGAAGAACAAGCTAGTTGAAGATAGTTCATGGATTACACAAGCTGAGTTGGATCTTTATGATTCAAGTTAGAATATGAGGAGCATCTGATGTGGACATCAGTTCTTTATTTACCCTAGGTGTTTGATGCAGGAGCATCTTGGGTCTTTGGGCAATCTTGCATCAACCAAAAAAATTTCCTAATTCCTATACCTGTACTTGTTTCTATTGTTGGCATTATAATATTTTCATTTAATTTTTTCATGTTGTGTGAAGCTTACATTATTTTTAGGACCTATTTGGGAACCTTCTTCTATGGATGCATAAAGATTGGATAGACTGTTTCAAAGTTACAATTGTTTTCCTTGCCGTCAAGACTGTATTTTCCTATAGTTTTTGTGCCTGTTGTGCATATTGGGGCCCATGATCATTAATGATTCAGAATATGATCCCTAGGATTATTTAAGAGGACCTAAATTAATATCTTTTCCCAAAGTCACATGTCCTAATTCATTATGAATCAAAAGTTATGACCGTTTTTCCCCGAGACCTATTTTCTAGCAGTTTTTGTGTGAAACATGTAGTTTTCTTCTTGCGTTGTGCCGTGTGATAAAATGGGGCCTTGCACCCTTAAAGGAAAATTATTGGGTCATTTTTGGACCTAAATCCCTAGGTGCATCAATTTATGTTCATTCTTGGATTAGTTTTGATCTAAATCTTCTAGACTGGACCTATATTGTAATTAAATGCCTGACTGGCTGACTTGTGGCTTTGCTGGCTATATAAGAAGTATAGATTGATGTTGTAGGGAAATCAAGATGTAGTGCTAGATAGTGGAAGGATATTGGAAGAAGTAAAAAAGAATATTATATGCTCACAATGATTCTAATTGCATAATTCTTATTGTATAAGGCCAAAACTCGGAAGGCCTCACAGTCGGGCATGTTTGAAGAAATAATATAAATTCTCTGTTGTTGCACCTAGTTGCTTGTCTCATTTCCATTATGATTTCATTGTTTTCATGTGGTATCATACTACTTCTATTGTGTAACTCTAAGCAGGGCTTGTTTGTGGATCCAAGTGGACTCAATTCTACTTGATTCTGCTTGTATCTACCCTGCCCCTGCGTCAATGTAGATGGAGAATTCTTCAACATGAGGGCTCCAAAGAGATTGAATCATTCAATGGCTAATAATGGATCTCCTTGATGAATAATTGAATACTTGAGGATTAATGAATTCTTTCTTTCTTTCCTTCTACTTCTTTCTTTCTTCTTGATTGCTTGATTTTGCTTGCTTGAGAGATTATGAAAAGAGATGGAGAAAATGAGAGAGGAAGGCCTCCTTTCATAGTGATATAGGGAAAAAACTTCTAGAGAAGGCCGAAATTAGAGAATTAAATTTAAATTAACCTTAACCCCTAGAAATGGACCTAGATTAAATGCAATTTAAGATTTTACCATTCGAAAACCTGAAACAGCTGACTTGGAAGTGGGAAAATAAAACTTTCTGAAGCCCGATATCCTGAAACCTCTAGAACTTGAAAATTAGGCCTAGGATCAGGGGTGAGGTCAACTCTTTATAGGTTAGAGTCAAGGTTGACTCTGCCCTAGGTCATGGTTGAGGTCTACCTTGATCCTGAGGTCTTAGATCTCAGGTTCTTAGGACCAGGTGCTAGAAAACAGCTAGAAATGGGTGGAGAGAGAAGCAAAATAGGGGGAAAAAGTCAGATCCAGGCAAAGACCAATTCAAGGCACTTGACATGACCCCAAACCACTTACTCAGAGGGATAAATTCTCTCTACATGGAAGTGCTTCCATTATAAGATGATACAATGTTAAATTTAATAATTATTTTCAATTATTAAATCGCCATACCAAATATACAACTATTGTAATAAATCACCAAGTTTATATGTATTTTTGAAAAATATTCTCCATGACCAATAAATTAATTAAAATATTTCAAAAATAGTTTCACCATAATTTATCAGTATAAGGAAAATGATTTGCCAGTTAAATTAATAATTTTCCTATAGAAAAATTGTAGTCACCATATTTTTATAAAAATGGTATACATTATTAAAAAATTCTCCACCAAATATCCATATATTTTTTTTATGAATAGTCTCTTCTCTATTAATAAAATATTAAAGTTACATATTCACAAAAAAGGGGTCAGCAGACATAAAAATCACCCTGCAGAGTTCACACGGCAAAGCCAGAAATAGTTAACAACTATTCATAAAAAAAAAAAGGCATAAAGCCATTAAGTAGCAAGAGTAGTGCCAAAAGTAGGAGAATCTTTATCATCAGAACCCCACACACCATTGGGGTTAACAGGAGGGTCGGGAAGTGAACAACCATCATCTTCAACTTCTTTCTTCTCTTTCTCTTCTGTCCTAGGTGGAGAAATGGCTAGTGCCAGGCGGGGAAACTTGGAGGAAGTGGTAGGATGCCAATCAAAGCCACGGTGGGTGCCAGGAGCATCAGGAGGGGTAGATAGAGCTAGAGTTGGAGACCACCCAGAAGCATGATGAGGCAAAGAAGCTGAGCAGCATTGCCAACCATCATCACCACCTCTAGGAGAGTGGTGGCAGGGAGCCTGAGACAGTGGGGTATGGGAGCGGTGAGCTGAAGAGCTGCGTCCACGGTGGCAACCTCTAGGGGGAGTACCTTCAGCAGAGATGGCATCTGGAGGAACCCTAGAAACAATGCATGGGGCATTACCCCAGTGATTGAGCAGCTCCTACAGGTGAGCCATTTCCAGAGCCACTTTATTAGCTTGAACCTGAATCTGCATCATGACATTATTACATATGCTAGCCTTGTTATACAGAGCAACATTCATATCAAGAAAGCTATGAGAAAAAATAACAACATTCCTATCTTTCCACAAAGTAAAAAAAATCTCCATCCTAAAAGTATGCAAAATCTAGGTAAACTTGGAAGGAAGTCTAGGAGAATCTCTTAAGACAATCATATGCCAGGAGAAAGGCTCAGGCCTAAAAGGTTTGAAAAAATATTGAATCCATTGCCAGTACTATTGAGCTCTCCTACAAAACCAGAAGATGTGTGAAAATGTCTTAGGGTGACCACAGAAAGAGCATCGAGGGTCATGAACACCCAGATGTTTGAGCCTAGGTCCTATAGGAAGACCTTGGAAAAGTAAACACCAAGCAAAGAGAGCCATCTTGGGCTCCATAATGGAAACCCAGATGGTCTAAAAGTGAGAGCTCCAGTGAGAAGTGGAAGAATGAAGATGCCATATCTGGTTAAGAGTGTCCACCATTAGAAGATGGGGAAACAACCACCCGTAGCCCAGCCTTGGCTTGTAATTGTTGAAAGGAGTGGCAAGATACCATTTCCAATGCTTCCACTAGGGCTGAACAACCTGAATACCAAGCTTATGAATCAAATTATCGGGAATTGCAGAAACCAACAGATCAAAATTTTGACGATCTATGCGAGCCAAACAGTAATGCACCTGCATATCCTCCCTAGAACAGAGACTCATAGTGGCCCTAGAAAAGAGGTTTTTGGAGTCTGAATGCCACGTTTGAAAAAACATAGAGCACTAGCCCCTTGAATCTTGGCTAGGGGGATGCCTTGAATAGAGAAAAATGGGGACCACCAGAGGTTCTGTTGATTGAAAGAAAGCCCATTGCGAAAGGCATCACCATCCCATTGAATCCAAGGCTTAATAGCTTCCTAGGCTTACCAAATACTCTTGATGATGAAAGTACCCTAAATCTGAACATGTTCTTTCATAGTGAGCAAGGTCTAAAGACCAATGCCCTTCCAAGCTATCCTATGAACATGGAATCTTGAAGAGATGTAGTGCCTGACAAGAATCTTAGAGGCCTCATCACCAATAAGAGCCCAAATAATCCACTTAGCATAGAGAGCATGACCTTGCTTCTAGGTGGAGAGAAGGCCAAGGCCACTAGAATCATGAGGAAGGCAGCAATACTCCTAGGCAACCCTATGGAACCCATCACTATCAGCTCCAGAGGCCCAAAGAAAGTCTTTGAGGAGGCACTCCAACTTGAGATATGAAGCTTTAGAAGGACCCCAACAAGAAGACTAGTAGACATGAGTAGCAGCTAGCACTTTGGAGAAAATCTAAAATTTCCCAGCAAGGGAGAGAGGCTTACAAATCCAATATTGCAACTTTTTCTCAATCTTGGCAATCACAACATTCCATAAGTCCACAGAAGATCCATGGAAAGAAAAGGGAATGCCTAGGAAGCAAAAAACTTCTCCATGATAAACCCATTTCCAGTCAAACTTAGCAATCCAGGGAGGAGCTAGAAGGAAAGACTGTCTGAAGCAGAGAGTCTTATGCCATTGGATAGTAGATCCAAATGCTTGGAAAAATATGTCTAGGCACTGTAAGGAATTATAAATGTTCTCCTCATCCTCAATAAGAGTGAGAAAGGAATCATCAACAAAGTGACCATTAACAAGCTGAGAAGAGGACTCAGAAAGGGAAATGCCCTAAACCAAACCAAAGGAAATAGAGTTGGCAAGAAAATACCCAAATCCTTCAGCAACAAGCACATATAATGTAGGAGCCATCAGACAACCTTTCTGAATGGATCTAAAAAGCCCAAAATTATCAGATTGAGACCCATTGATAGTAATGGATGCAGAGGCATCACCAAAAAGCATTTCCATAGACTGCAAGAAGTTAGGACTGAAACCAAGAGCTTGGAGCATGGAAAGGATAAAAGGCCATTCAATGCAGTCATAAGCTTTAGCAAAATCAATTTTAAGGAATAAAGTGGCCTGCTTAGACTAATGAGCCTATTCCATCCCTTCCCAAACAACAATAATGTTGTCCACAATTCACATCAATATTAAAAATTTTCTCTCCAAAAACATGTGATTCGCCATGATTTTATACTTTCCAAGAGGGAGGGTTTCTTAAAGCTCTCTCTCTCTCTCTCTCTCTCTCTCCACTTTTTTGTTTCTTGCATAGAGTGCACACACTATAGCATGCTTGTGCTATGCAAGACTATGCTTTACACTTTTCTAGTTTTTGTATAGGGTGCACATGCTATAGCACGCTCCCGCTATGCAAGACTAAAATAAATGTTCTTATCTATTAGAGATCTCATGAAAGAGACTGACATTTTCTATAAATTGTCTAATTTATGTGTTTTATTTGACAAATATTCACTTTTCATGGTGTTGAAGGTGACAAAGAAGCATATTCTATCAGTTTGCACCACCTTTTTGTTTAAAAATCAACATCAAATTGTGAAATTCAATCATTCTTCACCGAAATTTATTGATTGAGGTAATTTTTTTAATTTTTTACATGTGAAATGTGAATAAAGAGTCTTTTTATTTATAGTTGGTATGATATAGACTTGCTCAATACATAATTTGATATAATTGTAACAAATTTATATTGTAATTTGTCATATTGTAAGAGATTTATATTATAATTTGACTTATTGTAATAGATTTATATTATATTTTTAAAATTGTAATCGATTTATATGTAGCAATCATCATCATTTTGAGGAAATGAGCAAAGACTTTAGCACCAAAAGAGCATGAAAGAGACAAAGAAAAGAGAAGGGAAAGAATGAGATAACTTCGTGAACACAAAAAATTGGATACCATAGAAGAATATTTTTCTTTGGATGAGGAACATGAAACATGAATATAAATTAAGAGAGAATTGGAATTGGAAACAAAAAGATAATGAATGAGAAACTTGTGTGCAACAAGACAATTGAATTATGAAGATGCAGGCACATCATCTATGAGTTCCCAAGTTGAAGAGACATCATTATCCATTGTTGGAGGCACACCATTGTATCATGTTGAAGCCACTCCATTGTCTACTTCCCAAGGTGTGGGAACACTCTTGTATCATGTTGAAAGCACACCATTATCTACATCCCAAGGTGTATGCACCCCCTTGTATCATGTTGAAGGCACACCATTGTCTACATCCCGAAGTGGAGGCACACAATTGTATCATGTTGAAGGCACACCATTATCTATATCCCAAGGTGTAGGCACAACATCATGTCATGTTGAAGGCACTCAAGATGGTACACAATTCACACATAATGTTTTTGATGCTCCTAAATTTTTTTATAGAAAGCCAAAATATTTAATTGATATTGATACTAACATTTTGCAAGCAATGCTTGAAAAGTTTCCCAAGCGTACTTGTCAAAGAAATTCTAATCATATTTGGAGATCTTTTTTTGAGAATTTAAACATGACAAGAAGATGTCAACTATTTTTTGAAATGATGAGAAATCTGAAATTTAGGCCCATCATGAAGATTCTTGGGCTAAGAATGATGGATGAGTCAAGTGAAAAATCTATTGTAAAGAATCTAATGACTACATATGAGAGTGTGGGTTCTACATCATGTATGAAAGATAGTAATGTCACACGACATGTACTTACATCAAAAATAGTAAGCACTCAAATGAATAAATCTTGACTCATTAGAAATATAAGAAAAACATTGAAAATAAGTAGAAAGTGTCTAATGAGAGCCATGGGAAGGCGTCAAAGAGTGGAAGATCCAAATAGAAATGAGTTATGGGCATTTTCCAGTAGACTACCGTGAAAAGATAAAGCATTTTTTGAAGCTTTGAAATCCTTGATTGAATAACTTTAGAAGAATAACACACATTTATCTCCTAATCAAAGAGATGTTGTAAGAAGGAGGATTGGTAGTCGAATTTGTGTTCCACATCCAAAATAGTTTTTGGATTCAACTCAGACACAATTCTTTGCAAAATTTATACATATGTATCCTCACATTAAAATTAGTCAGAGATATTTTCAAATGGGTAAACCTTTTTATGTGAAGATAAATCACACACACACAACTTGTTGTTGTAGGGTACATATTGAATTTTCTAACCATTTTGATGTTTAGAGGAATACATGTGTAAATTTGCACTCTAAAATTGTTTTGCAAGATTATAAAATAAATATCCCACCTAGATCTTCAAGGGAATTAATATCTACCATTTTATGTGAAAGAGTGGATGGTCAACAATTTTACAAGCTCTCATGCTTGAATGGTAAATGCATAGATTGAGGACTCAACATGAAATTGAAAATCTTTACAAGGTCATCTCTCAGAGATTGTGGGAGGTAGCATCAAACTGTTAGGTGCTACAAGACCATTTTGTCAAGGCCTACAATAACCTATCACTAATTTTAGAGATTCAAGTTTGTTTATATTTGGAACCACATTCTTGGTTGATGTCAAAACTCAAAGTTTTCCTCAATTGAAATGAGCAATATTGTGTATCTTTAAAACCATTGGTCGTAGCATCAAACCGTCTATTCCAACAACTCTGAATGAATGGGTAAACACTAGTGGAAACCTCATTTGGTACACAGAGTTGCTCAAACACTATAGACCACTCTGGGGTGAAGTGTCTCTCAAGGTGCACTCAGCATGAAATTAGTGATCTTTACGGGGTCATATCTCAGAGCTCATGTAAGGTAGCATCAAACTATTAGGTGCTACATGACCATGTTGCTAAGGCCTACAATAACCTATCTTTTTTTTTAGAGATTCAAATGTTTTTATATTTGGCACCACATTCTTAGTTGATGTCAAAATACAAAGTGTTCCTTAGTTGAAATGATAAAAATTGTGTATCTTTTAAACCTTCAGTCATAGCATCAAACCATCTATTCCAAAAGCTCTAAATGGCTAGGTAAATGCTAGTGGCAACCTCATTTGGCAAATAGAGTTACTCAAATGTTGTCGACCACTCTGGGCTGAAGTGTCCCTCAAGGTCCCTTCAACATGAAAGCAATGATATTTATAGGATCATATCTTGGAGCTCTTGTGAGGTAGCATCAAACCATTATGTTCTATAGGAATGTGCTACCGAGGTCTTCAATAACCTATCCCTATTTTTAGAGATTCAAGTTCATTTATATTTGGAAACACATTCTCGGTTGATGTCAAAACTCAAAGTGTTCCTTAGTTGAAATGAGCAACATTGTGTATCTTTCAAAATGTCAGTTGTAGCATCAAGTCATCTATTCAAATAGCTCTGAATGGATAGGTAAATGATAGTGGAAACCTCATTTGGCACACAGAGTCTCCTGAAAACTGCCGACCACTCCAGGCCAAAGTGTCTCTCAAGGTCCCTTCATCATAAATTAGCGATCTTTATGGAGTCATATCTCAGACCTCATGTAAGGTAGCATCAAACCGTTAGGTGCTATAGGACCATGTTATTGAGGCCTACAATAACTTATCTCAGTTTTCAAAGATTCAAGTTCATTTATATTTGGCAACACATTCTTAGTTGATGTAAAAAATTGAAGTGTTCCTCAGTTGAAATGAGAAACATTGTGTATCTTTCAAACTATTGGTCGTAGCATCAACCATTTATTCCAACAGCTCCAAATGACTGAGTAAACACTAGTGGCAACCTTTTTTGGTACACAGAGTCACTCAAATGCTATCGACCACTCCGAATCGAAGTGTCCCTCAAGGTGCACTCAGCATGAAATTGATGATCTTTACGAGGTCATATCTCAAAGCTCATGCAAGGTAGCATCAAACCATTAGGTGCTAAAGGACTATGTTGCTGAGGCCTACAATATCCTTTCTTAATTTTTAGAGATTCAAATTCATTTATATTTGGCACCACATTCTCGATTGATGTCAAAACTTGAAGTGTTCCTCAGTTGAAATGAGCAACATTGCATATCTTTCAAACCATTGGTTGTAACATCAAACCATCTATTCCAATAGCTTCGAATGGCTGAGTAAATTCTAGTGGCAACCTCATTTGGCACACAAAGTTGCTTAAACGCTGCTGACCACTCTGGTCTGAAGTGTCCCTCAAGGTCCCTTCAGCATAAAATTGATGATCTTTAAGGGGTCATATCTCAGATCTCATGTGAGGTAGCATCAAACCATTAGGTGCTATAGGACTAGGTTCCCGAGGCCTTCAATAACCTATCTCAGTTTTCAAAGATTCAAGTTCATTTATATTTGGCAACACATTCTTGGTTGATGTCAAAACTCATAGTGTTCCTTACTTGAAATGAGAAACATTGTGTATCTTTCAGATCATCGGTCATAGCATCGAACCGTCTATTTCAACAGCTTTGAATGACCAGGTAATTTCTACTGGAAACCTTGTTTGGCACATAGAGTCACTCAAACACTACTAACCACTCCAGGCCAAAGTGTCCCTGAAGGTGCACTCAACATGAAATCAATGATATTTAAAGGTTCATATTTCAGAGCTCATGTGAGTAGGAGGATGAAGTGTTGAAGCTAATGGATGAAGGAGTGGAGTACCAAACATATGTTTTGGTGAATAATAAAGATTGGATTATTTTTATTTCTAACACTGTTATGACAGGATTGCAGGGATGTTATCTTGTTGATCATGTGAATGGTGATGTTGTAGACATCTATGGGAACATAGATATGACAGGTGACAGAGTTAGTGCTTGGCACATAGTCTTTGTTTGTAGGTACATGATTCCAATGAATAGAGGATACAATTGTGTTGCAAGTCCTTAATGAGCGGTGGATAGAGACTGGAGGAAAAGAAAGAATCTCACCAATCCAAGGGACTTGGATTGATTTGATCCTTGAGAGTATGGTGCAGGGAACCCTGACAAAGACATGCAAAGGAGTCACTTGGTTGGCTCATGAAGACTAAATGATCTAAAGTATAAATATATTGAATGTAATTTTCCTTGAATTTAATTTTGTGTTTTGATGTAATGGAATGTAATAAGCCTAAATGTATAAAGGCATGGTAGTGTTGAATTGATGTAATAGGAGTTGAATGGCATAGGGGTTAAGGATGTAACCTTTGGGTCACTTGGTTTATCCAAGAATGAATGTAAGGGATAAGAACCTATATGGTCATCTAGGTTTTGGTATGGCCATTAATGCCATTAAAACATATAGTTCCACTAAAAAGATGCAAAAGATGTAAAAGGATGCCAAAGATGTAAAAATTGCATTTTAATGCAAGTAAAGCCTATAAGGCTCATGTGGGGAGTTAGTGTGGGTTAAAAAGGTTGTTTATAAACCTTTAAAATTCATTAGAGGGGGCTTTAGAATTATGTTGTCAAGTTGACAACATTGGTTGTCAACTTGACAACATCTACTTTAATCATATTTTGTTATGTCAGTCAGTTTGATACTATTAGTAGATAGTTTAGAGTTAGTTATATGGTTTCTGTTGGTTTGTTTTGGAGTTTGAGTCTATTTCATGGTGGATCCATGAGTTTGGAGATATGATGTAGAGTTGGGCATGTAATGAAAGAGTATTGTAATGGTTTTTAATCAATAAAATAAATACTCTTTGCATACTGTTACATTGTCTCGTTGGTACAATCACTATAACAATGAATTAAAATGCTTATGGAAGTGTGATCTTTATTGGATATTGATGTAAATACATCTATTTGGTTGTCATTTACATATTCCATGCATTATTTTCAATATTCTTATTATTCTTAAATAAAATTATTTGACTAGTTTTTTTTGGCCTGTGACCAGTTTAGAAGGGTACAGTCGGCGTTTAGAAGTTGAAGTAACCACAATGAAGTGACTCTCCCACCCCTATGGCCACTATGATTGGTGGGAGAGTGAAAAAATGTATTATATCCTTTTTTTTTATTTTGATCATGTAGGGATATAAGTTGATGTTTTTTTAAGATCACTAAATGAAGGAGATTATTGTGTGAGCAAGTGCCCTATCTTGCATCAATCATTATGGTGGATGAATACCCTAAAGAGTGGATATATTTTATGGTGGATTATTGATGTGGGGATCATTTTTGATGTGGGGATCATTTTTGATGTGTTAGATCAACTAGAGTGATCTAGAAGAGATTGTGAAGTTATTTTTGAATAGACCCTAGCTATGTGACCCTAAGAACAAGGGTTTGGTGGCTAGAAGATTCAATAGGTGTTGAGACCTTAAAAATTTGAAAATATTTTGTTTTTAGACCTTAGAAAATACTATTTCTTAGTTTGGAGGTAGGGGAGTTAATATCTTTATGAGTTTCTTTGTAACGGGGATGGAATTAGGCCTAGTTGGTGGGTGCTAGGGTATTGGATCTAGTATATGGTCCAAAAGAGTCTACCCTGAGACTTGGGGAGGATTTAGGGAATCCAAAAGGGTATTTGAAAAACTAATTATTTTATAGAGTTTTTTGAGAAGATTGGGAGAGAGAGGCAGTTTTGTGACTGGTGAAGGCTACAAGCCTAAAGGGCTAATGGTGTGGTTTGTATGGAAGAAATGTTGACCAGAATTGTTGGGTTGGTGAAACATGGATTATGGACCATGTTAAGATGTTATAAGGAGTTAGAACAAAGGAGGAAGTCCTATTTGAAGTTTTGACATAATGGAGGCCCTAGGTGCATTGGTTGAAGCCTAGACAGTGGATCCTTATGAAGGATGTTTGATGTGAGAATATTTTATCACTTGTTAATAATTGTTATTGTATTTTTATAAGGGTATGGCTTCAAAGTGTATTACACACCACCTTTGTATCACATTCATATTCTAATAAAGTATAAATCATACAGTAACACTATACATCGATAAACATACAAGCATAACTATAAGACATGGGAAATTTACAAAGCATAAGACATCCACATAAACATAAATTAGTATACATCAATACACCAAACACATGAATTGCATACCTAAAACATAAAAAAAATAAAAATTCATAGATCTTGAAGCTGAATATATATGTCCAATAATGTCATACAATGAATATATCCAATATAGTTAAACTAGATTCCTCAAAGCCAAGTGGATGTACACCGTGTCACTTAAACAATATATGAAAAATATGTCCACTAATTCCATATAGGCATACAATCTATATCCCTAATCTATTCCTTTCCCACCAGGGGAAGAAAACAAATCTTGAGCTATCTTCGATCGTCGCATCGATGGAGATGTAGTGGATGTTGTAGTCTTTTGAGTACACTCACTAGTCCTCCTGTCTAGACTCTTTTGTAGCTCAAGATGATAAAAAAAATTTAAGTATCAATAAATACATCAAAATTGAATTATACAATAACATAAAATAGAATATTCTCTTACTGCTAGCAAATAGTCACTATGTACGTCCATCGAAGGTGCATGCTGACGATTTGGAGTAATAAGTCCCTACAACAATTGTCAAAATAATAATTAAAATACATACATGAATATCATTATAAAATTCAATACAAACAATTAAAATAATAATTAAAATTAAGTGATCGCTTTCATACCTCAATCAGTGCTTTAGAACTAGCTATTGTTGTAGCTACTCCACGATCCAAAGTATCACAAATAGAAGGAGTCTCTGATGTCAATAACTGAAAATGAAACAACAAAAGTATTATGTAGTTATCAAGATTAAATATATTTTTTACAACCCTGCTAATGAATAAATGGTACCTCTGTGAAGGTTCCACCACATCCTTCGGTGTGAAATGTCGATGTCGAAGCTCCAACATTAAACTAGTGCACATGTACATGGCAATTTATAAAAAAACCATTCATATAATAATGTACTATTGACATGTTAATTATAATGCATTATTACATATATACCTATGGACTCAATTATGAAGTCACAAAGCCATGTGAAGGAAGGTGATCACCACAATGACGACTTTGCCTCTAGATTTTGATCATAATTTGTCTAGTAATTTGGTTATTCATTCATTTATTAATTAAATATAATCAAGTAAATCAAATTAACATGCAAATAATGATACCTCAAGGAAAGTGACATGATGCCCTTCACTTTATATTGTGAATTTTGATGGTCCACCAGTGAACTAATGCACATGCACAATAAGTTATGATACAATTATTCATATAATTACATAATAATCAAATATATTAATTAAAATTCTTTATTTGATACATACTTGTGGAGTTGACAATGATGTGTAGAAGGGGACTGGAGGATCATTTCCACTGCCACCGATACTCTTGCCTTGAATTTTGATCATAATCAATAGATACTAAATTAATTAGTTATTCTTTTATAAATGAAATATGATCAAATAAATTTAATGAATTTGGAAATATTTACCTATGTGCCAATGTCAAATGTCATATTTAGAAAACCATCAGTCATCATTCCAAGATCCTCTTCCTCTCTCTCAGTAGTACCAAATGTGCACAAGGATCCACATGATTAACAAATATGCCCCCTCAAATATTGACCATGGTGACCCTCAACTAAAGGAGTGACACATTGAATGAGAGTCTCTGTTAGAGCACTAATTGTGCTTAATGTGTCCACCTCTACATGTTCTTTCACAACGGAAGGAATACTAACATGATCCACTTGTGGCTTACCAATAGGAACCCTAGGTGCGTTAGGGTCACAATGTGCCTCCTCTCTATCAAATGATGACCCCCCTCCTCTACCCTGAGAATCTAGAAAGTTAAAATAATTTGGCACCTCCTTGAGTACAAACTCACAATAGAGTTTCCTCAAGAAATATATTTGAACCTCATGATTTTTATAGGGAGGGGAATCAAAGACCATCCACCATCTCTCCCAAAAGTTGTTTTTTATATCTTCATTCAAGTGCCAATGAATTGGGAACCTCCTTGTTGTAGTTCTAAGAGTATTAGTGTCCACTAGTTTTTTAAAGAGTTTGCAAATGTCATCTTTTGTGATTTTTTTATTTTTTATGTCCTCATATGACAATTGATTTGAATAATATTATTTTTGTTCTTCTCTTTTATCATGCCATAAATTAAGTTTCCCACTAACTGAGTCTACGTGGGTCAAGATTGATTCCAATGATTTTGCAAGTCTTTCCCTTTCAGGATTTATAGCAATAGAATCTTTTAACCTCCTAATTAAAGATTCTAATTCTTTTTTCCCTCTTTCAATTTGGTTGATCAAATTTTTCTATGTTCTAGGAGGAGGTTTCTTGATTGGTGGAGGTGATGGAGGTTCATTTTCTTGGTTATTTTCTTCATTCATTTGTTCATGAGGAGAAGATGGAGGGTTTGGTTGAGGGTTTTGTTCAGGGAGATCATTTCTTCTTGGAAATTAAATGAAAATCAATTTTAAAATCTTAATTACATTTAAAATCTAAGAAAAGAAATTTTAACAAAAAAAATTACTTCAAAACTAAAATTTCAATACAAATAAGAGGCATAGACTATAAAATAAATTACCTCTTCTTCTGGTTCGAACTTGATGACGTCGCGGAGCCATTCTTTATCTAATTTTATGAATTGAACAAGAAAATTGTCTTTGCACACACACTTTGAGAAGCCCTCTTTTGCTACAAACACGGGTTTGTGGCATGAAAATGGGCCTTTGAACGGTAACCAAATTTTTTTTATAGTTTTTACATAGCACGTGTGACCTATAGGGTGCACACACTATGTTTTCAATTTCCCAATCCTAAGGCTTGGGCAACCCAAGCCATAGTGTGTGCACACAATAGGGCACACATGCTTTAGTGTGTACACATTGTGGCTGTTGGGGGGCCAAAAAGGAATGTGGCACCTTTTTGGTCCCCCATCTTTGTGCATATACACTCATAATAAAATTAATATATATTAACATTATAATCATTGGAAATATTTCTCTTAGTAGTACTTTACTACATAGAGAGTTTTGTCAAATGGATTCATTTGATCTTCCAAAAGATAAAGTTGAAGTGATTTTTTATCAGTATTTTAATAGGTGTGCACGAGACTCCATTGTAGGTATGAATGAGGAGTATAGATGTTATATCAATGTTTTTTTTATCTAAGAGACTTTGAGCTAACCATTTATAATTAATTCCTTCAAATGGAACCTTTGAAGGCTTAAATCATCATATTTTATTAAAAATGTGTTATTTCAGCAAAAATCAGCATGTCTAAAAAAGTGTAAGCCACTATTGTGGGGTCACCTAGCGTTTTCCACACTATGGTCCTGTAGTATGTACCACTGATAGAGCTTTGTTTCATCATTTTTGGTTAATTGTTTTCTCATTTTTGGTTAATTTCTATTTTTTTGCACATTTCATCATATTTTATTTTCTTTTATCACATTTAATATATATTTTATTGCATTCAAATCTTGAAATATTGCTTTTGCATGATTTATTTAGGGCTTCTTTTTCCCAAATTTTTACATATGTAGGATAAAATATTGCATTTACATTTCTCTCGCATACACATGAAGCTTTATTCCATCCACATTGTAATTTTTTGCATATGCTAAAATTGTGCATATTCTAGTTTTTCATCACATATAAACTATAAATTATCGCATATGCTAATTTAGTACATATGAATAATAGATTATTGCATATGATCCTGAGATGAAATGTTTAGCCTGGTTGATGATTTAGTCAATATTTTTTAATGTGTATTCTGATGTTTGATGATAGGATGAGATGTTTCAATCTCACAATGTAGAGAGTTGATAAATATTCTTGCCAAGATTGATATAAATCTCAATTGAGTAGATACGATATGATTATGTGTGATGTTTGATAGATTAGGATGATTGATAGATGATTACCTGATTGATGTTAGGTTTGATAGGATTGGTTGGGTTTCTTGATGATGTGGGTTCTATACCCCAAGACATTCAGGATGATATCATGTTTATCTCAAGATGAACACATTGTGAAAGTGATATTTGGTCTTACATAATTAGTTGATATGCCTTGGTATTGGGTAAAAAGAGGGTTATTGATAACATTAGTAGAGAGGTGTCATTGTAAAAAAAATGCATTCCACTTATCAACTAGCGAGATGATTATTACACCAAAGGATGTGTATCATATCTTCAGGATCTAAGTTATTGGAGATGTCATCATTTATGATGTTGAGGAGGATGGAGGCATTGATTCTCTAAGGAGAGCTTTTGTCGATGATACAATAGGAGGTTATGACATTTGGTGGCCTACCATGGTAGCTTAATATGCTCCATTTCCTTCAATTCTTGCTAGTTTGATTGAGGGGTTCATGTTACCAGATAGGAGAGAACATGGCTTTGCAATTGGTTAGGGTAGGATTCTTGAGATATTTCTTACACAACTAAGGTAGCTTACATGAAGATACTACATATTGGACCATTTAAATCATAATTTTCACCAAGTGGTCTATGATAGGGCTACTAGTTTATCAACATGGGTCATCTTATTGTATATGTGAGCTTGGGAGAATATCCTAGTTACTTGTTCAATTGAAGATATGGCTTTACCACCTACTTCACCTTATATGTTCAGCTAGAGAGGTATAGTTGTACATCCCAAGATGGGAAAGCTTAAGTATTAATGATGTGTTATGGATGATAAAGAATCAATGTATTGGAGACCATACCTAGATAGGAGGATCAGATAGAGATGCATTTCCTCTTTACTACACAATGGGTAATTGGTTGTACCCCATTTTTTATTAAGAGATTTATCACTACTTGGGTATTGATATAGTATGGTTGGATACAGGGAATTCCATAGGGAGCTTCTATATACACTCCCACACAAAAGGGTAGGATTGACAAGGGACCAAGTATTCCTTATGAGACTTCACTTGTAGAGTATCATTGGTTGGCTCTAGTATCATTGGATTACATGGAACACATGGTTGATTCTAGTGAGACTCCACAATTTTCTCATTGGTTCAATTTACATCCTTTTCCAAGATTGAATTCACTTGGTGATCTTGCACCACCCTTATATTATCATCATTTGTGATAATCAAGAAAATAGAGAGGGGGAGTCCAAGGCATAGGAGGTCATGGTAGAGGATGGGATGGGAATGGAGGTAGTAGGGATGGATGAGGTGGAGGTGGGGGAGATGGAGATGGAGGAGGTGGTGGAGATGTAGGAGGTGGTGGTGGAGATGTCCTTGATCATGGGTGACATTATCATAGGACTAGATTAGGTGTTCTACAAGGTGGAATACATGATGCAACAACACAAGTTTCTCTATAGGTTATACTAGGTTATCTATTTTCCCTAGCTCAACCAGATGACATGTGGGTATATATCAAGGTACCTTCCCATACGCAGGAGGAACATATAATATTTTTGCAAGATAATGAGTAAATATTATGGGGTGAGTTAGGTACTTCCTAGGAAGAGATTGCATGGTTACAGATATAGTTGGCTCAAGCATAGAGAAAGATTCAATCTCTCAAGACAGAGTTGGCTAGTTGGATACTATATGAGACCTATGATATGAGTCAAGGAGGACTGAGTATTACAAGGGTTTATATGTTTAGGAAATTACCACATATTAAAGAGCTCCTTCCTATGACAAGAGTATTAGAACTCATTCACAAAAAGGACATATAGAGAGCTATGGTGTCATAGGTCTACCTCCTAGACCTTGAGGATATCTAGATGTACATATAGGTATAGGGACTAGGGATAGCATAGAGCCATCCATAGGTGCAATCAGAGGTAGTTTGATCTCAAGGCCTACAACCTCTAGTGGAAATCATGCTTAGATCAACTGATTCTAGAGTTTTGAACATGTATACTCATGCATTTTTTTAGAAATTTGATCACTAATGACACTCACTTGATGTACTTTGATGTATACCCCTGACACATTGATATTTATAATTTTTTATGTCATTTTACATGGACATTATATTTTTGACATATATTATAGTGTAGTGGTAGATTATGGATGCATTCTATGTGGTTCTATGCTTTCTATTATTCATGATGGATGGATGAGTTGTGTTTTATGTTGATGCACTTATAGATGATTATGCATATGCTCTATGTGATGGTTTTATGTTCTACATCTATATGATGTATACATTTCTAGATATACCTGATGGATGCATTGATTATGATGTTTTTGAAGATATAATTATGATTATGATCTTATGATGTTTATGTGATGATTTTATGGTCCTATATGCATGTATTAAATGAGAATGATAATGATACAATATGTTGATGTAATGATTTTATTTTTATGTATGTAAATGAGATTCAATGGAATGATTTTATGATATGCACATTAATGAGATGCCTTAATTTTATAAAATTTATGATGTTCAATTATGTGAAATATACAATGTAATTAATGTGATAATGATCATGAAATGATTATACTATGTGATATATAGATAATGTGAAGGGATAGTGCAATGTGATTAATTATATGAAATGAATAATGATTAATGATAATGATATGAATTGAATGATGCACTAATGATACATAATGATTAATGAAAATGGAATGGAATGCAACTTAATCCAATTAATATGGAATAACTATGGTAATAAAGTGTACTTGACGCTGATAATGATAATTCAAATGTATTGATAATGAAAATGAGCTGATGATTAATGATAATGCCACGATAAATCTCAATGTTAGGTTACTACAAGGTTCATAATTTTGACCCCAATTTGACACAAGATAAATGATGATGGACAAGGAAAGTTCTAGGCCAAGATGGGAGCTTATTTGCATGACTTTGATATGCATGAGGAATTTATTGTGAAATCACATAATGATGGTGGATGTGGATGGATGTAATGCAATGCATGTGATAGATGGAGAAGCTAGCTTGATACAAGTAGCGCTTGTTTGCCATGGTT
The DNA here is from genome assembly GCA_027943335.1 of Chamaecyparis obtusa. Classification (NCBI taxonomy): domain Eukaryota; kingdom Viridiplantae; phylum Streptophyta; class Pinopsida; order Cupressales; family Cupressaceae; genus Chamaecyparis; species Chamaecyparis obtusa. The sequence continues at coordinate 93,674 of BSBK01001076.1, forward strand.
TTGCCACTTTTTTTATTGCAATTTTTTATCATTTTTTTTTCTTCTATTTTTCCTTTTTTTTAAATTTTTTTCTTTTTATTTTCTTGTTGTCAAGACACCTATTTACCATATTTTCACCAAGATAATAATTTTTAGGATATTTTTCCAATTTTTAAGTTATTATCAAAGCACCTATTTGCCAATTTTTCAGCAAGATAACAATTTTTTCAAGATCTCTTTCTAATTTTTATGACTTTTTTTAGGATAAATATCTACTTTTTAGGACCTTTTTCAGGATCACTTTCTACTTTTTAGGACTTTTTTCAAGATCACTTTCTTCTTTTTAGGACTTTTTTCAAGATCATTTTCTAATTTTTATGAGTTTTTGGATTTTGAAACTGCTATACAAATTTTGACCTCAAGCTATCAAGTGTAGAACCTTTGAGATGAATGTTTTTGATTGGTTCTTGAAATTAGGTCACTGTCACATGTTGACAATTTATAGGCACCTAACCCAAATGTTGATACTATGAAAAAGGGACCTAACCAGTTTGCTTCAAACTTCCCCTTCTTATCTTTGTATTGTTGATTGCATGGATTCTCTTGCAACATGACTAGATCACCTACTTGGAAGTCTTTGAGTTTCACCTTGTGCTTATAATTCCTTGGCATGGGTTTTTCGTACATGTTTAGGTGGTCATATGTTTGTTGTCTATGCTCATCAAGTAGTTCCAATTCTTGTAGCCTAGATAGTTTGTACTCTTCATCTTATAGGATTCCATGTAGTGATATTCTAAAGCAAGGTATTTCTACTTTAAGGGATAGAATAGCCTCAAATCCATAAACTAGAGGATATGGTGTAGCTCAGCTTGGTGTTCTGATACTAGTATGATAGGTATACAAAGATGGGTTTAGTTTAATGTACCAATCTCTACCAAAATCATTGACTATTTCCTCTAGATTTTTAATATGTTTTTGTTTGATGCCTTTGCTTGACCATTACCTTGAGGATATTATATAGAAGATAAGTATTGGATGATTTGAAACTTCTCGCATAGTTCTTATACATCTTTGTTTTTGAATTGTTTAACATTGTTAGTGATGATGGAAAAAGGAATACCATACCTGCATATAATATAGGTCAGAATGAACATGGATGTATATTTAAATTTTGTAGGAGTGAGAGGTACAACCTCAACCCACTTGGTGAAATATTCTGCAACTATAATAATATACTTGTGTCCATTAGATGATGGTGGACAAATCATCCCTATGAGATCAAACCCTCATTGGTAGAAATGCCAAGGAGTAGTCATAGGCTATGATTCCAAAGTGGGTACATGAATAATATTTCCATGAACTTGATTTTTTGGCATTATTTAACAAACTAGAAGGAATATTTATCCATATTGAGCCAATAAAAACCAATTCTTAAGATTTTATCAGATAAAGTTAAACCACTTGAATGTGAGCCACAAATACCTATGTGAATCTCTCATAAGGAATTTTCATATTCCTCAATATTAAGACATCTAAGTAAAGCTCTATAAAGACCTCTTTGATATAAGGAGTCATAAATTAAGGTATAACAAGATGATTCATGGATGAAATTTCATTTCTAGTTTCAAGATAGATCAAGAGGTAGGGTGTTGTCTTTTAGGTAAGAATAAATGTTTCCATACCAGGTGGATTCATGACCCACAAGTAAGAAAATGATATGGGACTAAGGATTACCATGTGTAGGGTTAACCAATTCTTCAACCAAGAATTCATTTTAATCATGTTGATCAAGAAACTACAAAAGTGGAGCTATGGTCATCATTGCATCAACAATTCTATTTTATATTTGAGAGATCTTCTCAAATGTGGTCTGGAGAAAATAATTTTTGAAATCATCAACCCTTCTCTTTTAAGGAATTATCTTGTCATATTTTGTTTTATAATCATCATTTGTTTGATTGATAACTACTTGAGAATATTTATAGAAATATATCTCAATGATTCTCCATTATAGATCTATTTTTATACCAATCACCAATGCTTCATACTTTGCTATGTTTTTTGTATAGGGAAACATGATCTTTTAGGTCTTAGGAATGGTATACCCTTGAGGGTTAATGAATAATATACCTTCCCTCGAGATGTGTTGAGTGTGTGATGTTTCTGTTAGGAATAGTCCCAAGAGATAACTGAGAGCGGCGTGGGGGGTGAATCAGTTATCTACAAGATTCAATTATTTATCCAATTAAGTATACTTAAACATAAAGCATAAACACAATGAAAGAAAACATGAACACAACACCAATATTTTGGCTACGGGGAAACCCAAATAGGTAAAAACCCTGATGGGAATTGACACCCACTAATATTTTGTACTAGTGTATTATGATCCTTGTTAGAAGATCCTTAACCCTGTTAGGAGTTGCTTTACAATGCTTTAAGTATAGTAGACCTAGTCAAGGGTCGGACCCTATTAGGAGTCTATTAGAATTTTCCCTGTTAGGGGAGAGGACACACTATCCGAGAGCTCACTACTCAAAAGGGCGAAGGCTACAACCTTTTGAATAATAGATACACACTATATCTAGATCTTGGTGAACTGTACTTTGACCTACTATCTAAATCAATTCCAATGTATAGCTCAAATACTTTACTTGGTCACATAGACCTTCCTCTGATGGTTCAACACTTTGCACACTCTGCTCTGCTCTACTTAATCAACCATGAACCACACTCTAGCAATCACAAATGACTACCTATAAATATCTTCCCTCTAAATGATATAATCAAGTCGACCTATTAGAATCACCTTGAAATCATATTAGAGAAACCATAACAAACATAGATAAAAATTCTGTTGGCTCTACTATGCATGCAACACATTCTGGGACCTGTTTAATAAGATAATTGTAGACACACGCTACACACTATCAGCTCTACCAAAACAACTAGATCTTTCTCCTCAAGTTGAATTACATCATGCACTCTTAACCAAACATTAATAACTCTCCTTTAAGCTTAACTCCAAGGGTTCATACCCAAAAGATAGGTGCAACTTCGGAACCAATAAAATCTCTTTCGGCTCTTTTGAATAAACATAGGAAACTGCTACTGGCGAATAGCGACTGCATAACTTTACTTCTACTAAATATCAGACTATGTGTCCATGACTGAAACATCACTAACATGTCTTCAACATATATCCAAGTACACAAGGCTCCATGATAAATATACAGACAACCATACATAGAACACTGCATGTTACTATGTCAGGAACACTGTTGACACAAGTTGCTATATAACTATTTGTACTAACAAATAACCTCTGCGCCCATGATATCATGCCGATATCATTTCCATACTACATATATTGAAAGCTTACTACATAAGACTTCTACGCATGCTACTTTCCATATGTTTTCATCAATGACAAACATACAGTCAGTACTGGCCTGCTAGAAAATCTCCAACAATCTCCCCCTTTGGCATTGATGGCAACATGTGGAATGAAAAAAGAATCACCAACCCAAATGAAAATTTCTTTTATAACATTCTCCATTTCCTCTTCAAAACTCCCCCAAAGATGAATCCTCCATCTACTGCAATATTTTCAAACATTCTCCACTTCCTCAACTGCACTGCTGTCATAATTGAATACTGTTCCCCCTTAGTATATTACTCCTCCTTTTTACTTTGATTTTTCATGACTCTATATTACTCCCCCTTTGACATAAATGGAAAAGGGTGCCATTCATTTTAAGCACCAGTACTACTCCTGAGGTAGAGTACTCAATCTTCCATCCGTCCCTAAGGACTGATGCCTTTCCTTCTTTCTTCTAAGTAGAATCAGGGAAGGGAATTACTCCCAACTTCTCCCTGAGATACTCAAAAGTATCCTTTGGTAAGGGCTTTATAAATATGTCTGCCAACTAATCTTTAGTACTCACATAGTCTATCTTGACTTCTTTCTCTACCACTTTCTCTCTTAGGAAGTGATACTTGATTTCAATGTGCTTTGTCTTTGCATGCATCACAGGGTTCTTCGACATATTGATAGTGCTAGTGTTATCATAGTGAATAACAATAGGATAATCAATCTGAATTCCAAAATCTTTTATCATCTACTTGATCCAAACAATTTTAGAACAATTCAAGGTTGCTGCAACATATTCTGCTTCTACTATTGACTGAGAAATACAATTTTGTTTCTTGCTTGTCCAAGTGACAAGTCTATCACCAAGAAACACTACTCCACTTGATGTACTCTTTCTACCATCAATGTATCCTACCTAATCTGCATCTATGTACACATGAAGCTCAACATTATCTAAATTAGGATACCATAGACCATAGTCTATAGTGCCTTGCAAGTATCTGAATATCATTTTTATTGCCATGAGGTGATTTTGTTTAGGCTTTGCTACAAATCTTTCAACTATGCCAACTGCATTAGAAATATCAGATCTAGTCTGAGTAAGATAAATAAGTTTTTCAATCATAGATTTGTACAAAGTTATATCTACTATTGGTGAGTCATCTTCTTTTGTAATCTTGCATCTAGTAATCATAGGAGTCCCTACTAGCTTGCAATCATCTATCCTGAATTTCTTTAATATTTCCTTCACATGCTTAGATTGGTTAATGAAAATACCTTTCTCTGTCTGCTGCACATTTAAACCCAAAAAGTATTTGATAGGACCAATCATACTTATCTCAAATTCATTTTGCATCTCCTTAGCAAATTCAGCACTAAGTTCTTCATTACCTCCAAAGATAATGTCATCAACAAATATAGCTACAAGTAGTAAACCTTCAGATGTCTTTCTTATGAATAGATTATAGTTTGCTACTCCTTTCTTGAATCTGATATATTTTAGATATCCATCTAGTGTCTCATACCATGCTCTAGGGGCTTGCTTGAGTCCATAGAGGGCCTTCTTCAATCTGCATACCATATCAAGTATGTCTAATAAGGTGAATCCTTCTGGCTACTCAATGTATACTTCTTTCAAATCTCCATTTAGGAATGTGATGAAGGGTGCTCCCCTTAATACCACAAGCACATAACAAAAATAGAGAAACAACAACAATAATATGCAAGAACAGAAAATTGGCTTCTTGTTATCTCCACAAATGTGGAATTACAAACTTTCAAAATTACAATATGCAAAGCCACATGGGCATTCCCTTACAATATTCTTTAGGACAAAGCCTCGAATCAATACCCAGATCTACTACCCAGAACTTCCCTAGACAACACTACGGGCCTTCTTTATATAGGCAATTTCCACTGCCCGAGAAGGTTCCAGAAATTTAGCCCTAAGGGCCGACCCAACTTAGAATTATTTTATTTTTCAATTTATTACATCAAAGTTGGCTCAAAATAACTTTTGAAACCCGAACAGAAATTTTGAAGGAAAATTATTTTCCGCCATTTCAGGTGGCCTGACTTCTGGAGACCATAAGTCATCACCAGTTGACCTGATTGACTATTATAACCCTATTTCAGAAATGCCACGAAGTGCTCTATAGGCTTGACCAGCGCAATGTGCTCGCCACCCAATTTTTTGACCTTAGTCGGGGCCTCTAAGGCCTTCAAAACTGAGTTCAAAGTTTTTGTACCCAGTTGCCAATACCGAAAATCTTTAATATCTTCAAAACTACACCTAATCTAGCCATGAAACTTTGCTGGCAGGCTAATATGACTGAGATGAACCTCCATATGTAAAATCAGACATTCTGAGATTGTAAGACCAACTTACTAAAAATAGCAAGTTTCCATAAATAGCAACTCTGCATAAGATAGCCCTTATTGAATACAAAAACAAAAATATTTTTGGGTGATGCAAGACTGCTCTTACTCCCAGGATGCTCCTGCATCAGACACCCGGGGTAATTTGAGAAGTGACCTTGTCATGACTCAGGTGTGCAGAGAAAAACCAAGATGGTTAACCTCCTCCTTTGTTAGCCATGATGAATCTTCAACAGGTCATCCTTTCCATTTGACCAAATACTCTTCATATGTCCTATTCCTTGTGCTTCTGCCAACACAACTGTCCAGTATGTCTTCAATCTCCTTGATATCTGAACTAGTTGCTGGAATACTCCACTATGCTGCTACAACCTCATCTTCAACACCTCCTTCATGATACTCTGTCAAATTTGAAATGTTAAACACTGGTGAAATATTCAGCTCAGTAGGCAATCCTACCTCATATGCATTTCCTAAATCATGCTTCTTCAGTATCTTACATGGTCCAAACTTCTTCATTTTCAACTTGTTATATGTACCAACTGAAAACTGCTCCTTCCGTAAATGAACCATGACTTCATCCCCAACCTGAAATTCCTTATGCCTCCTTTTCTCATCTGCCTTAGTCTTATACTGTACATTCATCTTGGTAATATGGTTCCTCACCTCCTCATGGATGTTCTTCAAATGTTCTGCAAAATCCTCAGCTTCAGCACTACTTATTTCTCCTTTATCTATCATTCTCAACTCAGATGCATTTCTTGGACTACTTCCATATACAATCTAGAATGGTGATTTACCACTGCTCCTGTTGACAGAATTATTGTATGCAAATTCTGCTTGTGGTAAAATCACATCCCATCCTGTTGGCTTATCTTCAACCAAACATCTCAGCAGATTTTCTAAACTTCTATTCACCACCTCTATCTATCCATCAGTATGTGGATGATGTGATGAACTAAACTTCAAATCTGTCTTCAACTTCTTCCACAATGTCCACCAGAAATATCCAACAAACTTAGTATCCCGATCTAAAACTATGGTCTTTGGCAAACCATGTAGTCTCACCACTTCTCTGAAAAACAATTCTGCTACATGAACAGAATCATTAGTCTTCTTGCAGGGAATGAAATGTGTCATCTTCAAAAATATGTCAACTACTACAAAAATTAAATCATGTCCCCACTGTGTCCTCAGTAAACCAAGAATAAAGTCCATACTAATATCCTCCCAAGGCTTCTCTGGTACAGTTAATGGCTGATACAACCCTGTATTTTGCTTCACTCCTTTTGCCATCTGACATACTCTGCAACTCTGTACAAACTTCTTCACATCTTGCTGCAATTGCGGCCAATAATAATTCTCACCAACCAAAGCAAGGGTTTTATCACGACCAAAATATCTAGCCAATCCTCCACTATGCTTCTCCTTGATTAGATTCTCCCTTATAGAACTTTTTGGAATGCACAACTGACTCCCTCTGAATAGCATATCATCTTGGATGATAAAATCCATCCATTTCATCCTGTCTAGAGTAATAGGTTCTGTACAAGCCTTCCAAGCTTCACCAAAATTAGGATCCTCTGGGTACAAATTCTTGAGTTCCTTGAACCCAACCACTTTAATCTGCATCTCTGTCAGCAATAGTTGCCTTCTGATAAGAGCATCTGCAACCCTATTAGACTTTCCACTCCTATGTTTCAAAACAAATGTATAACTCTGCAAAAACTCAACCCATTTCAAATGCCTCTTATTCAACTTTCCTTGACTATATAAATATTGCAACGCTTGATGATCAGTATACAAAACAAACTCCTTAGGAAGCAGATAATGTCTCCACTTCTTTAATGCCTGAACTATATCATAAAATTCCTGATCATAGATAGAATATTTTCTCTTGGCATCATTTAACTTCTCATTGAAAAAAGCAACAGGTTTACCTTCTTGGCTCATAACAGCTCCTATTGCAGTACCACTAGCATCACAATCTACTTGAAACACCTTATTAAAATCTAGAAGTGCTAAAACAAGTTGTTCTGTAACTTTTTATTTCAACAATTGAAAACTCTTTTCTGCCCCATTAGTCCACTTAAACTCTTTTCTAACTCCTCTCATTGTTTTAGTCAAGGGACCACAAATACTGCTAAAATTTCTGATAAACTTTCTGTAAAAGGTAGCCAAACCATGAAAAGATCTTACCTCAGTAGTACTCCTTGGAGTAGGCCACTCAAGGATAGCCTGTACCTTCTCTGGGTCCATTTTTAGACCTTCTGCTGAAACTATAAATCCCAAATACACTAACTCTTTCTTCACAAAACTGCACTTCTTTAAATTAATCAACAATTTCTCACCTCTCAACTTCTCAAACACCATACGAATATGCATCATATGTTCTTCCAATGTCTTGCTAAAAATCAAAATATCATCTAGGTAAACAATGACAAACTTACCCATAAATTCTTTCAGAACCTCGTTCATGAGCCGCATGAAAGTGCTCGGTGCATTGGTTAGCCCAAAAGGCATGACTAACCACTCGCACAGTCCTTCCTTTGTCTTGAAGGCAGTCTTCCATTCATCTCCTTCTCTGATCTGAATCTGGTGATATCCACTCTTTAGATCTATCTTTGAGAAATACACAGCCCCACTCAAACAATCCATAATATCATCCATTCATGGCAATAGAAACCTATACTTGATTGTGATCTTGTTTATTGCTCTGGAATCTATACACATCCTCCACTCTCCATTCTTCTTTGGTGCTAATACCGCTGGTACAACACAGGGACTCAAACTCTCTCGAATCAACCCCTTCTGCAATAACTCATGTACTTGTCTATTCAACTCTTCACTTTCTGTTGGTGTCATTTTGTGTGCTGCCTTGTTTGGCAAACTGGCTCCTGGAATCAAATCCATCTTATGACTGATCTTCCTTACCGGTGGTAATCCATCAGGTACATTATCAGATACAATATCCTGAAACTCATTCAACAAATCTGCAACCTCTACAGGTACATCCTCTACTTCTTCTTTACCAACTTTTAAAATTAAAGCAAAACACACATGCTCATGCCTCATACCATCTAGGAATTTTCTTCCATCAACAAATGTTATTCTTGCATTACCACATACCTTTTCTTCGGTCTCCTTCAATGGCTTTAGCTTATGTCACACTCCATCCTTTGTCAGGGAATAGGTATTCACATGACCATCATGTACACCACATCTGTCAAACTGCCACGGTCTACCCAACAACATATGACATGCATCCATAGATATTATATCACATAGTACCTCATCTTGGTACCCGCCGATCTTGAACTTTACCAGGCACTATTCACTGACCATGACCTTGTGGTCATCCTGCACCCAGGAAATCTGATATGGATGTGGGTGTTTCTATCTCTTGAGCTTCAACTTTGTCACCATCTCTTCTGACACCAAATTATCAGTGCTTCCACTATCGATAATCACATCACAGGATTTACCCTCACACTTGCATCTAGTGCGAAACAGGCTCCTCCTTTGTTCAGGTTCATTCTCACCACTTAGCAAGACTCTTCTATTAATTAGCATTTCTCCTCTTTCAGCATCTTTAGAATTTGATGATATAGCATCTTCATCTACATGTGCAACTCTGGTCTGGCCTTCATTTCTCTTGTCTATTCTGCCTTGGCGTTGAGGACATTCAAATGACCTATGACCTTCTTCTCCATAGTGAAAACATGTTCCATGGAAGCCTCCTCTTCTAGATCCTTGTCCTCTTCCTCTTCCTCTCTGATCTCTATTACTCTGATCCTGGAAATGATTGAAATTATTTCCTCTCTAATTTTGACTACTATTGGCCTCATCTTTCTTTTTCAGATCTTCATTTCAGCCACCATATGACCATCCACCAGATCTTCCACCATGACCTCTTCCATTTTGTCTTCTCTCAAACTTCTTGTTCAGCTTTTCCTCTACTTTTAGGGCAAACTGGTATGCCTCCTCAATATTGTTCATTCAAACCAGATTCAACTCCTCCTGAATGCTTCGCCTTAACCCATTAAGGTATCGGGCAACTTTCTCCTTATCAGCTTCTGCATGGCCTATTCTGATGAAGAGTCGATAGAACTCCTCTGTATACTCCTGAACATATCTTCCTGCTTGCTTCAAACTTTGCATTTTCTTTAGTAGGTCAAGCTCATAATCAACAAGAATGAACTGTCACTTCAATTTATCCACCATCCGATCCCATCTTGTGATTTTATCTTTCCCTCTTCTATTTCGCTCCAATTGAATTTCTTGCCACCAGATCTTCGCATGACCTTTCAATCTGGCCTTCACAAATTTGACCCTATCAGGATCCTCAACATCTTCATACTCAAAATATTCCTCACATTCATTGATCCAGTCGATCAATTCCCTTGGGTTAAGATTTCCAAAAAATGTAGGAACCTCAATCTTAGGTCTTTTCCCAATCTTGGAAATCGCCTGAAAAAGTCTTTCTTCCTCCTGGTTCACAATTTCAGCTTCTCCTTCTTGATATTCTTCTTCGGCTTCATCCTCACTTTCATCTCTGACATTAAGATTCATTCTTCTATGAATCTCTTCTTGCAATGCTCGCACTTGTCTCTGCAGCTCTCTAACCTCAGGTGTCATAGCACCAGCTCTTTCACCACGTTCTTTTCGTGGAGGCATTTTCATGATGCATGCTGAAACCCTAACCACGGTCCTGGTGCAAACTGTCTCACAGTCGGTGATCTATTTACACACTCAAGAACTCCTGCTCTAATACCACTTGATGAAGGGTGCTCCCCTTAATACCACAAGCACATAACAGAAATAGAGAAACAACAACAATAATATGCAAGAACAGAAAATTGGCTTCTTGTTATCTCCACAAATGTGGAATTACAAACTTTCAGAATTACAATTTACAAAGCCACATGGGCATTCCCTTAAAATATTCTGTAGGACAAAGCCTCAAATCAATACCCAGATCTACTACCCAGAACTACCCTAGAGAACACTACGGGCCTTTTTTATATAGGCAATTTCCACCGCCCGAGAAGGTTCCAGAAATTTAGCCCTAAGAGCTGACCCAACTTAGAATTACTTTATTTTTCAATTTATTACATCAAAGTCGGCTCAAAATAACTTTTGAAACCCAAATAGAAATTTTGAAGGAAAATTATTTTTCGCCATTTCAGGTGGCCTGACTTCTGGAGACCATAAGTCATCACCTGTTGACCCGATTGACTATTATAACCCCATTTTGGAAATGCCACAAAGTGCTCTACAGGCCTGACCAATAGAAAATATTCATCACCCAATTTTTTGACCTCATCCGGGGCCTCTAAGGCCTTCAAAACTGAGTTCAAAGTTTTTGTACCCTGCTGCCAATACCGAAAATCTTCAATATCTTCAAAACTACACCTGATCTAGCCATGAAACTTTGCTGGCAGGCTGATATGACTGAGATGAACCTCCATATGTAAAATCAGACATTCTGAGATCATAAGACCAACTTACTAAAAATAGCAAGTTTCCATAAATAGCAACTCTACACAAGATAGCCCTTATTGAATACAAAAACAAAAATATTTTTGGGTGATGCAAGATTTCTCTTACTCCCAAGATGCTCCTACATCAGAATGCTGACTTGACATCCATCTGATAAAACTTGAAGTTTTTGACTGTAGCATAAGCTAGAAACAACTTAATAGCTTCTAATCTACTCATAGGTGCAAAAGTTTTTGAATAATCAATGCCTTCTCTTTGTGCGTATCCTTTACATACTAATCTTGCTCTATTTCTTACTACTATACCATCTTCATTCATCTTGTTTCTGAATATCCACTTTTTTCCAATCACATTGTTATCACTAGGTCTTGGGACCAGTTCCCATGTGTCATTCTTAATAATCTAATCTAGTTCTTCTTTCATAGCATCATGTCAATCTGAATCATTACAAGCATCTTCAACACTTAAAGGTTCAATATGAAATAGTAGACATACCGCTTCACTGTTAGCTGAGTTGTTTGCTTGTGATCTTGTTAAGAATTTTCCACTCTGATCTCTAATGATGTCTTTCTTGGAATGGTTTCTAGATGTGAACTTTGGAACCTTAGTCAATGTTGACTCATTAGCCTTAATAGTTTCTTCTTCACTTGTCTCAGGGTCATTGAATAACACATCAATGTTGTCAAACATTTATTCAATAATTGTCTCACTAGTGGAGGGTATGGGTTCTTTTTTAATCATGGGTGAGTAATCATGATATCTTCCTTGAACCATGAACTTTTCATCAATCTTAACATGAGCACTTTCAATGATCTTTTTCAATCTTAAATTGAAACATCTATAAGCTTTACTTTTAGTAGAGTAACTAAGGAAAATACTTTCATTTCTTCTTGCATCAAAATTTCCTACTGATTCATCCCTTTTGATGTACCACTTGCTTCCAAAGATTTTGAATTATTTTACTATGGGAACATTACCAAACCATAGCTCATAGGGTGTTTTATCAGCGCCAGGCCTAAATTGAATCCTATTGATGGTGTAGACTACTGTATTCACCACATCTCTCCAATAGGTGTGTGAAAATTTTCCTTCAATCATGATGGTGCACGTTGTATCAAGGATGATCCTTTTCCTTCTCTCTGCAATTCCATTCTACTAAGGGGTTCTAGGTGCACTCAACTATCTCTTTATGCCATGTTCTTCACAGTACTCATAAAATCTGTTAGAGGTGAATTCTCCTCCTCTATCTGATCTTAAACATTTTATCTTTAGTCCAGACTCATTCTCAACCTTAGCTTTGAATATTTTGAACTTCTCAAATGCTTCTAACTTATCTTTTAAGAATGCAACCCACATTATCCTAGTATAATCATCAACAAACAAAATGAAATACCTTTCTCCATAGTATGATCTTGCTTGAGTTGGACCACACAGGTCAGTATGAATCAGATCCAACTTGTTCTCTACTAAATTGTGCTTGCTCCTGAATGAATTTTTCACATGCTTTCCTATCACACATTTCTTGCATATAATATCAATTAGCTTTGCAATGCTAGGTCAATCTTTTAATGCCTTTACATTGCTTATCTTTACTATGTTATCAAAATTGATATGACATAGTCTTTTATACCACAACCAATTGTCATCAACTTTAGGAACAAAACAACTTGCTTCTGAATTGAGTTGGAAAATATTACATCTTTTCTTTGAGCCTGATGCAATAATAACACCATCCTTTTTGTTAATGATTCTTTTTTCATCTTTGAACTCCAACTGATAGCCTTTTCCAAGTAACTATCCAACACTGAGAAAGTTATGTTTCAAACCATCAACATAGAGAACATCATCAATACTGTTCTTTCCATCCAAGGTGATGGATCCTCTACCAACTATAGGTTTAGGAGTGTTGTCTCCAAATCTAACCATGCCACCATTTTATTTTTCTAGATGAACAAATCTATTTTTATCACCTTTCATGTGATGTGAACAACCACTATCTATAATCCAGTCTGTCCTTATATCTGCTTGGGAAATTAATGCTAGCTCTTGTTCCTCTTTCTCATCTTTATGATTTGTCTTATTATTCATTTTGTCTACAATAGAAATGAATCCAATTTCTTCTTCACTTGATTCATCATCTGAAACTCCATCTCCAGCATAGTAACATTCCTTAGAGTACTTAGGCTTGTAATCCTTTTTGAACTTTCTAGCTCTAGTAGGACACTTAGATGCAAAGTGACCGATCTTATTACATGAAAAGCACTTAAAACATAATTGACCTTCATATTTTCCTTTTCCTTTCTTTTCTCTTTTAGCAATCATAGCAATAAAATCATCTAAATTTTTCTCTTCATCATCATCATCAAAATTACTAGAAGTGTTTGCAGATTTCTTACCATGAACTGTTGCTTTGAAGAATGTCTCACTCTTAGGTTCTGTCTTCAATCTTGAAATCTCAAAAGATGAGATTTTTCTGATCAAGGTCTCTCTCTTGAAATTAGATGTAAGCTGCATGGTCTCATCAAGAATTTTGATCTTGTTTTCATATTCTGGAGTGAGAGTAGTCATCATATTTTCCATAATATCTTCCTCTGAGATCTCTCCACCATTGTTCTTGATTCCAGCAACTGCTTCATTGATCCTTTGATTATAAGCTTTGATGTTTTCTTTAGGTAGCATCTCTAATGCATTTTATCTTTTCTTCCATGTTTTTCTGCATGCATCCTTTGCTTTTTTTCACCTTCAAACATGTCTTCTAGGTGCTTCCATATCTTATGGGAGGTGTCTACTTTCTTTATCTTTGAAAATTCACTATCAGATAGGGTGCTGATAAGGGCTTCTTTAGCTATAGCATTCTAATGAAACAATTCCTTTTTCCTTTTAGTAGCATCATCCTTTCCAAGATCTTCTAGGGTAGGAATCGTGGTTGCTTTGATAGTTACATCAAAAACTTCAAAACCAATGCACTGCAAATGAGTCACCATCTTGTTCTTCCAATCAAGATAATTCTCTCCATCAAACTTAGGACTTTGTTTTCTGAATTATGCCATCTAATCAACCTCAAGCTATTAAAATTTCTCTCCAAGGCACTTGGCTCCGATACCAATTGTTAGGAATAGTCCCAAGAGATAACTGAGAGGGAGGGGGGATGAATCAGTTATCTACAAGATTAAATTCTTTATCCAAATAAGTATACTTAAACATAAATCATAAAGACAATGAAATAACACATGAACACAACACCAATATTTTGGTTATGTGGAAACCCAAATATGTAAAAACCCCGATGGAAATTGACACCCGCTAATATTCTATACTAGTGTATTATGATCCTTGTTAGAAGATCCTTAACCCTGTTAGGAGTTTCTTTACAGTGCTTTAAGTATAGTAGACCTAGTCAAGGGTTGGACCCTATTATGAGTCTTTTAAAATTATATGTATTAGGGGAGAGGACGCACTATTCGAGAGCTCACTACTCAAAAGGGCGAAGGCTACAACCTTCTGAATAACAGATACACATTATATCTGGATCTTGGTGAACTACGCTTTGACCTGTTGTCTGAATCAGTTCCAATGTATATCACAAATACTTTACTTGGTCACATAGACCTTCCTCTGATGGTTCAACACTTTGCACACTCTGCTCTGCTCTACTTAATCAACCATGAACCACACTCCAGCAATAAAAAATGACTGCCTATAAATATCTTCCCTCTAAATGATATAATCAAGTTGGCCTATTAGAACCACCTTGAAATCATATTAGAGAAACCATAAAAAACTTAGATAAACATTCTGTCGGCTTTACTATGCATGCAACACATTATGGGACCTGTTCAATAAGATAATTGTAGATGCACGCTACACACTGTCGACTCTACCAAAACAACTGGATCTTTCTCCTCAAGCTGAATTACTTCAAGCACTCTTAACCAAACATCAATAACTCTCCTCTAAGCTTAACTCCAAGGGTAGATACCCAAAATATAGGCACAACTCTAGAACCAATAAAATTTATGTTGGCTCTTCTGAATAAGCACAGGAAACTGCTACTGGCGAATAGTGACCACATAACTTTACTTCTACTGAATATCAGACTATGCGTCCATGATTGAAACATCACTAACATATCTTTAACATATATGCAAGTGTGTAAGGCTCCATGATAACTACAGAGACAACCATACACAGAACACTGCATGTTACTCTGTCAGGAACACTATTGACACAAGCTGCTATATAACTGTCTTTACTAACAGTTAACCTCTGCGCCCATGATATCATGCTGATATCATGTCTATGCTACATATACTTAAAGCTTACTACATAAGACTTATACACATGCTACTTTCCATATGTTTTCATCAATGACAAACATACAGTCAGTACTAGCCTGCTGGCAAATCTCCAACAATTTCAAAATTTAATTTCCAGGATTATACCATAACAATGAAGATATATACATTTGGGAACTTAATATGCATTTTTCTATCATCTTGTACTGGCACTTCAGCTATTTGGACTACAATTACTTATCCTTTGATGTCTCTTATAACAACATATTCAATTTTGAATTCACTCAATATCATGACCCATTTTCTAATATTCATGTGAGAGTTGATTTGATAAGAATATATTTGAGTGGATCAATATTTTCTACCAATTTTATGGGATATTTTAGCATTGAATGTCTCTTCTTTTGGGGTGCAAATACCACTTATAAAAAATATCTTTAAATTAATGTATAATTGAGTTGATATTTTACTAAGGTCTGATGGATATAATATATGGATCTTTCTTTTCCCTATGAGTCTTTTTATGCCAAAAGAGCTCCTAATGATTTTTATGTAGTGGATATATATAAAAATAGTGGCATGCCTTATATTGAAGCCATTAAGATAGGTGGACTCATGAGATATTGTTCTAAAAAAATAGAGAGTGATCTTGAAAAGGGTCC
The DNA here is from genome assembly GCA_027943335.1 of Chamaecyparis obtusa. NCBI lineage: Eukaryota > Viridiplantae > Streptophyta > Pinopsida > Cupressales > Cupressaceae > Chamaecyparis > Chamaecyparis obtusa. The sequence continues at coordinate 109,864 of BSBK01001076.1, forward strand.
TAAAAAGTAGAAACTGATCCTAAAAAAATCCTAAAAAGTAGAAAATGATCTTGAAAAGGTCATAAAAATAAAAAAGAGATCCTAGAAAAATGATTATCTTGGTGAAAACTTGGCAAACAAACACCTTCATAATAACATAAAAATTGGAAAAAGATCCTGAAAAAATGATAATCTTAGTGAAAACTTGGTAAATAGGTACATGATAATAACAAAAAAAAAAAAAAAAAAAAAAATTCAAAAAGATGAAGAAAAAAAATCAAATATGATAAAATAATTGCAATAAAAATAAGTGGTGAAAACTTGGCAAACAGTTGCTACTTCTATCAAGCTAGATTCTCCATTTATCACATGCATTTCTTTGCATTCATCCACATCTACCATCATTTTTTTGAGGCACTACGCCGAGCCCATCATAGCATTGTATTTACTTTTATGATAGACTTACTATTTGATACATATTTTGATGCATTATGGATTTAGACTTTATCTGGCAAGGATTTGATAGAATTGGATATAATACATTCTATTTTATGTTGATTTCAGTACTTATGTGGACAATATCATGATGATGCATTCATGCATGCATTATGACTAGTTGAATTAAATGATTATTATGATGATGCAATTGAGTATTGGATTTCATGTTAAATTGATGCTATTCATGTTAAGTTATGATTTAGAGTAGATTAGATGTTAATTGAATGTTATGTAGCTAAATAGATTTCTTTCGTATACTTATATAAGTATGTGTGTTTTCATGAGGAATTTCTTCAGAAAAATATTAATTGGTTTCTATGGTGTTGAGCTACGATTTTATTTTGAGAAAATGTGAATTAAAATGTTATATGCTTGAATTATATTCTCTCTCTTACATTTATATATACATGTGATTTTCTTAAAATATTTATATTCAAAATAAGATGTGCATGAAAGTGATCATGGAGTTATTTTAATAACTAAGGGGTAAAAGTACAAACCTATGTCACACTTTTATAAAGGAAAAGGTCAACAACACACAGACTGTTCAACTTTAACAACATAAATGTCGTATTTGTGTGTAGAATTTGAAGATGATGTAAACTGATGAAATGTGTAAAATTAGATAAATTTTTTTGCTATAATTATTTTTAAAAAATTGAATAAGAATCAACATAATTTTATAATTTTTGAAGTCCATTTTTTAGTTACTGAAAAATGCTGAAAATATGGGGTCTAGTTACCACCGAACAACTATATACAAATAATCTTGTTTTCCTCTAATTTTAAATATGTTATAGATGACATGTATTTCTAGTGCAAAAAAGAAGAAAGATTGGTTTTTGATGTATATCGACAGTTTTCATCTCTCGTCAAATTTCCCCTATCAAATCTTCACCATTCAAAAAAGAATTACATATTCTTGAAGAGGAGTCTCTCCCCTAGTGTTAAATATAAATTTTAAATTTTTTTTATCTGATTTACTTTTTTTTTCTTTATTTGAAGCAACATCTTCTCGGATGTTAAAATACCTACTTGCAGTATTTTGAAATTATAATATATTAGATCTAATCAAAATACTATAAAACTTATATGAAAATAATCTTGACTCTGAGCTCTACAAAAGAGTATTTTTATAGTTTTTAAAAATATCATTAAAAAGAGTAGTACTTATTGAAACATCAATTTTTTGAAATAATTTTATTCCTTTGGTAATTGGACCCAAATTGATATAAAAAATGCATTTAATAGATATTTTCAATTGAAAAAGTTGAAGCACTTATCTGATGAATCTATCTAGACCTTATGTTTGAAAAAAAATATTTTTACTTAGAAATGCTCAAATTCAGTTGTGTTGATAAGTTAGCCTGAAACATGACACAACTTTGTGCTTTTACCCTAAGGCTAAAGCTATATGTGATAGTGAAGCCAAGGTGGTGTCTAATTGGAGAGACATGATGCAGGATCATCCTAGGGTAGTTGGAAATCCTGCATGTTGGTGTGCTTTTGACTGAGAGGCTGAGTCATTGAAGGGCTCGGTCACTGAAGGAAACTTGGTAATCTTCTAGTGCTTGATAGAACCAGTGCTCAGCAATGCTTGTGGTGCTTGGTCGATGTAATTTCTTAGTGATGCCTAGCTTGCTTGGTTGTTTTTACTGAAGTTCTTGGAGATTTGGTGGACCAACTTGATGTATTTAATTGGGTAGCTTATGTTGTATTCTCCTAGGTAGATCTAGAGGCTGACATGGAGAATTGATTGTTTGTAAGGCTATTTGAGACTCGACTTGTGTTGCATTTAATATTTGTTTGTTTAGGAGATGACTGGGTTTTAAAATTTCTTTCTTTCTTCCAACCAACTTGTGGTTGAAGAAGTGTATTTAAGGAAGGTTTGGGGTAGTTGTTTAGGCAGTGGAGTTGGATGGATTGGAGAAGGATAGTAATTGGATCCTGTGAGATCTTGTAGATCAGATTGTTTTGTCTAATATTTGTAATAGCAGAGCTAGTGGTTTGCATGCTTGGAGACAAGGAGATTTGTTGGTGGCTTGCGAGCTCAAGTTTAGATCCACCTTAGTGTTTCTACCAGTTGCTGATGTGTTGCAAAGTTGGACTAGCTAGAGGATTGCAAAATTACTATTATAATTATTTGTATCTGGCCCTAACCCGAAAGGCAATTTCTATGATCATGAGGGATATTGTTGGTATGCCGAGGAATCTTGGTAGTGATGATGGCTATGAGGAAGATGTTGTAGACTTTGAAGCTATTGGATCTAGTGGAGATGATAGAACCGACCAGAGAGATAGATCTAGTGAAGATAGAACTAGTCAGTTGTAGAGATCTAGAGCTCGGTTAAGTAGAAGTTACCGAATGGAAGTTTCTAACTTCTCTGGTACTTTGAGACCTAAGGACTTGATTGATTGGAATGGTGAGTTAGAAGAATTCTTTGAGCTTGAAGAAATTCAAGATCCTCTTAGAGTGAGGTTGGCACAAACTAAGTTAAAAGGAGATGCTACTCTTTAGTGGAAATAATTGCAGAGGGGTAGAGAAGATGAAGGTGAAATGAAGATCAATCAGTGGCTAAATTGAAAGATAAGTTCATACCTGTCAACTATGAACTTGAGTTATTTAAGAAATGAAGAACTTGAAGAAGAAATATTTGACTATTGAAGGCTATACCAAGGAGTTTTATAAGTTGACTATTTGGTCTGGACACAGAGAACTCGGTAAGGAAAAGGTAGCTTGGTATGTGAATGGCTTGAGATTCAATATTCAGGATGAGCTTGGTATGATGAAGATTGATTCGATTGAGGATGCTAATTATCATTATGCCCTGAAGGAAGAAGATAAGTTGAAGAGGAGACAACATGGTAATTATAGAGGGAAGGAGAAATAGGATCACTTGGTGAAAGATAAACTGACTGCTGAAGTTGAACCGAAACTTGTTGAACCAAGGAAGAGGATGGGTAAGGTTACTTTTAAAGATACTTATTTTAGTTGTGATGAAGAAGAACATTGATTATTTGAATGTTCCCAAAAGATTGGTGATCGAAGGACTATTGTAGTGAATGAGAACATACTGAATGAACCTGAGGTAGAGTCAAAAAAATTGTTGGTTCAAAGAACATTGGTCGGTACTAAGCTAGAACCTTGTGAGAGGAGTAACTTATTTAGAACTCAGTGCAAGTTAGGAGGTAAACTTTGTAATACGATTGTGGATAGTGGTAGTACTAATAACCTTGTAGCTGAGGAGATGGTTTAGAAATTTGGTTTTAAGAGAGTATGACATCCTTATCCTTATAGGATTTTTTGGTTGCAAGATGTTCATGCTTTGGAAGTAAGGGAGAAATGTCTTGTTGATTTTTAGATTGGCCTGTATAAGGATCAAGTGTTATGTGATATTATGGATATGAGTAATTTTCACATATTACTCTGTAGACCTTGGCAATATGATTGCAAGGTTGTGCGTGATTATGTCAAGAATATGTTTACAATTGAGAAGGGTGGTAGGAAGTTTTCCTTAATGCCTTTTTTGGATACAACACTTGGTAGGAGGAGCCTAAGCTTTGGGAGATGAGTTGAGTTGAAGGATCCTAGAAGGTTTGGAGATCAGTATGGAGAAAAGACCCATGGATTGTCAAGGAAAGACTTGAAAAGATAAAGAGAGAAGAATTGGAATAGTGTGAATGGTGAAGACTTGGAGGAGATGTTTGTGAAGAACCAGTTTGGGGTTTAAGTGTTGAATCCTGTAATATGTTCTTCTAGCCATTGAGAACATATTTTTGCACTTGGGATGTCCGATGTAGGAGCATCCTAGGGTAGTTCTCAATCTTGCATGCTGGTGTTTTTCTATGTTACTTAGTTGTATCTTTGACTGAGAGGCTCTGTCATTGAAGGGCTTGGTCGTTGAAGGGAACTTGGTAAAATTCTAGCGCACAACAGAACCGGTGCTCAACAATGTTTATGGTGCTTTGTCGACGTGATTTCTTAGTGATACCTATCTTGCTCAATTTTTTTTACTGACACTCGATAGTTTTGGCTTACCGACTAGAGTTCTTGGAGATTTGGTGGGCTGACTTGATGTATTTAATGTGGGTAGCTTATGTTGTATTCTCCTAGGTAGATCTAGAGGTGGACATGGAGAATTAATTTTTTGTAAGGCTATTTGAGAGCCAACTTGTGTTGCATTTAATATTTGTTTGTTTAGGATCTGATTGGGTTTTAGGATTTATTTCTTTATTCTAGTCGACTTTTGGTTGAAGAAGTGTATTTAAGGAAGGTTTGTGGTAGTTGTTTAGGCAGTGGAGTCAGATGGATTGGAGAAGGATAGTAATTGGATCATGTGAGATCTTGTAGATCAGATTGTTTTGTCTGATATTTGTAATAGTAGAGCTAGTGGTTTTCATGCTTGGAGACAAGGAGATTTCTTGGTGGCTTGTGAGCTCAAGTTTAGATTTTCCTTAGTGTTTCTACCAGTTGCTGATGTGTTGTAGAGATGGACTAGCTAGAGGATTGCACAATCACTATTGTAATTATTTGTATTTGGCCCTAACTTGGAAGGCCTTACAACTGAGCATGTTGATTGAAAATTCTATTTGAGTATTCTCTTGTTGTGTTTCCATTGTATTGTTCTTGATGGTGTAGATTTGGACTATCCATTCTTGGATTCTCCTTGTTGCACTACATCAAGACAATACCTTATATGTAATGTGTTTTCTTCATAAAATGGAATGCTTTCATGTTAGTTGAAATTGTATTTTGTTAATTTGTAAATCCTAAAAATGGACATGCCATTTGTGTTTTGTAATGTGTATTTATGGTGTCACTTGACACTTGTGATATTTATGAGTTGGCTATGACATTTCCATTGGAGTGAGATTGTGTAAAACCAATGCACACCCAAGTACCTTGTATTATCCACATAAGACCACTTGGTTAGAGAGCCTTGAGTTTGGTCAAATCAAGTTTGACCCATAGGTAAACTTTAGGTAAATTTTTGAGGGGTTAAACTAACTCCTATGGTGGAGTTAAGGTACTTTTAGTAAGCCCACTTGATGTGCCTATATGTAAGAGAAAATTTTAGCCATATGACCACCTACATATGACTTGAGATTCATTTCAAAATTTGGCTTCTCAAGATGTACAAAAATCTATTTTTGAAAGATTTACTTTGGGTAGACAACCTTCCTTTAATTGACTAATAATTTTTCCCCATCTCCAAGCCATCTCTTTGAGTACCATTTTTGGGGAAACCATATAAAGAGTGGTAAGATAAACCAATGGGAGAACACACCTTGTCCTAGGGAGTTGGGAAATGTGAGAGGAGCCTATTTAGAGGGATTTCCATAACTTAGAGATTGTTCACCCATGCTCCAAATTTGGAGATAGCAACTTGGAGTTATAGTTTTGGCTAGGAAAGAAGACTTGGAAATCGGGAATCTCTTCTACAACTTTTAATTTTCCATAGTTGGAGTATATGTTGGTTCACCTCCACCCATGTAGAGAAATGGTTGCATTTTATGCTTTGATAAAACTAAGTGTTGTATGAGCATTGCAATTTCTTTTATGTGATTGAAATGAAGTTTTATTCTTGATTTGTTGTTGTGGTTACATTTTTGGATCTTTGGTGTTATATGATCATGGGAGTGAAAGGCCAGAGTCACCCTTGGGAGGGAAGAGTATCCTTGGGGGTGAAGGAAACTTTGGAACATACCATAGATCGTAGAGTCTCTCTTCTTGGAAGAGAGGGAAAATAATGGACTATGGGGTCCATGTTGTTACCCCAACTGAGATTAATGATGAGATTGTTATTCTACTAATATTAATTATGATTCTAAGAATGAACAAGGTTAACTAAGTAATGAAAGGTATGTAGAAGGATTGGATCAGTTGTTATGTTGTCATTGATGTTAAGCCTATTGACTTATTGATTTCAATTTTCCATATCAATCTGAAATATCTAATGTTGAGTAAAGGAATGGTTGGTAAAGATAGAAGATGAAATAAATAAGTGATGTTAAGTATGAGACCTTAAATGGGAAATTGTTGAATAGGTATATGACAAGGTAATATTGATTTGATTGTTTTACATGATTTGATGAAGTGTTAGAATGATGCACAAGTCAGTTATATTGGTCAGTAATAAGGAATTGAAGTTGTAAAGTGAAAGGACAAGGAAAATATTTGTTCTACCAAGCTAGAAATAGTTTTTGGTAAGTAAATATATTGGTCGATCACAATTAACCAAGAGAATGTTAATCAATTATATGATACTAAGTAGATGGACTTAACTGAGCAGATAAAGTTGGTCGGTTAGAAAAGAAATCAAGTTGAAGATGAAATCGTGTGATGATCTGGATTGATCTAGAAGATTATAAGGAAGGAACAAATTTAGTTAATGAAATAAAGAAATAAAAATCATTAGGTAAAGATACATGGTAAATATTTGATGATTGGTTTGAGATCCAATAAAATTTCAAGTTCCAAGGTAAAGATACAGCTGGAAATAATAATAAGATGTTTTACCGAGCTAAACATTTGATTGAATGGATGAGATTAAGTGGTGATAGGATTAAGCACCAAAAAATATCAAGATGATCAAGATGATTATATTGTTGCTACTATTTTTTTTTCTAATGATGAACTGTTGATATCCATAGTAGATAGCTGAATTAGAAAAGAAGGGTAGATCGAGAAGAAAAGAGTTGAAGGGAAGTGATGAGATGAAGAGTATTTTTTGATCAGCCAGAAAGGAAGAGTTTGAAGATGACACATGAGAAGAAAAGAGATCTGAACAAGCAAAGATAGTTGCATATTTTATTAGATCATTTCACTATTACTTTCTAACCATTGTAGAAGAAAATATCTTAATCAAGTGGATTTAACAGTCCTATTTCTAAATCCTTTGTAAGGTGTAATTCTCATGAATGTATTAATTCCTCTAATAAGGCCATTAATTATAGAGTGATAGATCTAGTCGATCTTTGGTGAAAATACCCTAACAGGGTCACATGTAGAAAATGTGTTTGTAATCTTTAACGGGATTGGCTCTTAACCGAGATCACTTCAAAAGAGTGAATTATTTTGTGGGTGATAATTGTTGTAGTGGTTTTTACCAAAATTGGACTCCACGTTAAATACTAGTGTTAATGTGTTGTATTCTATTTACTAATTTTCTATTGAATACTACTATGGTCAGTTGAATGTTAAATCTAATTATTAAGATTATCTACCGAGAAGATTTTAAGGTTGAAAATTGCTAAGGGATCTAAGATAACTAATTCACCCTCCCTTTCGGTTATCCAATAATTGGTATCAGAGCATTTTGTGCTTAGAGGGAAAAGTTTAGAAGACTTAAGCTAAAGATCTGTAGATATATAAAAGAGAAGTACTGAAGTTGAACAAGGAGAGTTTCCCTACATGGAAAAGAAGGATAAAGTTACACTTATTTGGAATTGGAGATTTTTCATTCTAATTTTTCAAAAATGACTACACTCCACCACCTCTTGGACCTATGAAACTTGATGAGATGAGAGAAAAGAAGGAACATAACTCAGTAATTATTGAAATTGCTTCTTCCCTAACCGATGTTGAGTTTAATGATATAAAGGATTGTGATACAATGAAAGAAATGTGGGATAAACTTTCACTTGTTTATGGAGGTGATCTGCATGTATATAAAGAAAAGGTTGATAGTCTCAGAGGAAAATTTGATGAGATGAGAATGAAAGAAGGAGAAAAGATTGCACAATATAGTTTCAAAATTAAGGAAGTGGTTAGTTATATCAAAGGTACTGGGGAGACATTAAATGGAGAATATGTGGTAAGAAAAAATATTAGAAATCTCTTACCTAAATATGCTATTCGAGTCTCTTCTATTCAAGAACTAAGATCTATACCTGGTAATGTTGTTACTCTTGATGCTTTCATCAGTAAGATGATTCCATTTGAGCTTAGTAAATTTGACAATAGTTTACAAAAGATAGAAATAACTTTTAAATCATCTTTAACCATTGGTAGTTAAAGAAGAGAAAGAGATAATCACTATAGTTCAGGTGGAAGTAACTATGATAGTATACTAACCAAGGAAAAATAATAAGAAGTGGAAGCACTGCTAGAAAAGAGGCTACCAAGAGGAAAAGGAAAGTACAAAGGTAAATTGACGCTAAAATATTTTAACTATAATAAAATTGGTCATATTACATCTAGGTGTCCTGATAATGATAGGAGTGATAAGAAGGAAAAGAAGGAGAACCAATACTGAAAGTTTAGAGACTACAAGGACAAAGGAAAGAAATCATGCTACCTAGCTAAGGAAGGAATAACCAATGATGAATCTGATGACACATAAGAATCTGAGGAAGTGGTTTATGTTTCTATGAAGGATTATTCAATAGAATAAAGGTATGAAGATGAAAAAGTCCTTATTTCTCAAGTTAGAAAGATTGATCCTTGGATTATTGATAGTGGTTTTCACATCATGTGACTGGTGACATTGATAAGTTTGAAAACTTAGAAGACTATGATGGAGGACTTGTTAGATTTGGAAATGATGCTCCATGTTTTGTAAGAGGAAAGAGATCCATTATGTTGAATGAAAATATCAAATGTTATAAAGGAATAAAGTACAACTTGTTGAGTGTTGCACAACTAAATAACACTGGTCACTGAGTGGATTTTTAAAACATAAAAGTAAAGATCTATGATGCTACTAGAGACTTGATTGGCACTGGTGAATAATCTAAAGATAACTTATTTTATCTAAATTCTAATAGAAATGTGTGTCTGTTTCCAAGAAGTGAAGATGCTTGGTTATGGCATAAAAAATTTTGTCATATAAATTTTGATAACATGATCAAAGTTAGTAAGGAGAAAAGTGTCAGAGGTCTACTGAGATTAAGCAAGCTTGATAAAGTTATATGTAAGGAATGTAAGATCGGTAAGATGAAAAAATCAAGTTTTTCAAGAAAGTCTTACTCATCTAATGGTATATTGGAATTAGTTCATACTAATCTTCATGGCCCTATGAGAGTACAAAGTTATTATGGTGATCCATATTTTATTTTATTTTTTGATGAATACTCAAGGATGATGTCTGTAATGTTTTTAAAAGAAAAGTATGATGCATTCCAAATTTTTAAATGATACAAGGAAAGAGTTGAGAAGAAAATAGGTAAGCAAATAAAATATTTAAGATTAGATAGGGGAGGTGAATTATCCCTGATGAATTTACTATCTTCTGCAATGAGAATGGAATCAAAACACAAGTCTCTACATTGAGAACTCCACAATGGAATGACATAGATAAAAGAAGGAATAGATCAATAGTTGATTGTGATAGAACAATGTTGATTGAAATGGAAGTTGCACAAACATACTTGAGAGAAGCCACCAATACTATTGTTTACACCCTCAATTGAGTACAACTGAATAAAGTTACAAATAAAACTCCCTATGAGCATTGGTTTGGGCATACACCTAATGTTAGGTACTTTAAAATCTTTATAAGTAGGTGTTACATTCTAAAAGATGCTAGGAATGGAAAATTTGACTCTAAAGGAGATGAAGGTTATTTTGAGGATACTCCACAAAGAGAAAAGCTTATAAATGCCTAAATAAGGCTACTTCAAAAATTGTGGAAAGTGAAAATGTAAGGATTGATGAGTTTGCAGATAAGAATAAAGGAGATAGAAAAAAGGAACCCAAATATTATCAAATATTTGTATATGTACATGAAGGAGTTTCTTGTACGTTACCCAAGCTACAAGAAGAAACTGAAGAACCAGTTGAGCCCCCATCGAGAGAACAAAATGTTGAAGATTAAAAAATTGAACTAGTGCTAGCAAAGTATGTGAGAAGGATCACTCACTGACTCAAATAATTGGAGATAATAAGAGAGGAATCATGACAAGTAAGTTGAGAGACAATACATGTTTGATTTTTGAATTTAATCCTAGAGTAGTCAAGGATGTACTTGGAAATGAAGATTGGGTTAATGAAATGAAAGAAGAGATTGATTAGATTGAAAAGAAAAATAATTGGTCACTGGTACCAAGACCCAAGGATAAGAATGTTACTAGTACAAAGCATATTTTAAAGAATAAAGTAAATGAAAATGGATATGTGATAAGGAATAAAGCTATACTTGTATGCAAAGGATATGCATAAGAAGAAGGTGTTGGATATTTCTAATGCATGGGGTGGTGATTGAGACATTTTATATGTTTAACCACTATGTTACTGAATGGGCACTCATACTATTGTCATTTTTGTTTTGTCATTGATGTCAACATATGTTTCTGTGAGGAGAACAAGCTGGCTATCACAATGTACAGACACTGTATGGATGTTTTAGATGCTTCGAAGTCAGATGAGAGTTTAGGAAGGTGTTGTGATATATCCAAGATTGCATCATGTAATGTTTCATATTGGATGAGTTACAAATGTTTTCGTGAAGACTGGTCATTGAACTGTGACCGTGAGAAATGACAGTGTTAGTCTCTGTGTTTCTGGTATATCTTCCAGATAATATGGATTTGAGGTATGCGAGCTTGAGGAATGATAGAAAAGGTAATGAAAAATGTTCATTGGTCAACGCAAGGTACAAAATGCTTGGTGATGTCAATTGTGGTGTGTGTTCTAGAGAAGATCTGTTTAGAAGCTGACTTAGGTGATGTAGCATCTTTTTTTCTTGGAAAACATAAATTAAGGATGTCAGTCCATAAATATTGTAATGTAATCATTGTATACTTGTCTTAGATACATCATGTATCTTAGCAAGGGTTTATGTAATTATTTGTAATTAGGAAAGGCTTATGGGCCAACCTAATCATGAGAATTGTAATAAGGTATAAATGAGAGGTCTTTTCTTTAGAAAATATATGGATTGGAAAAAAGTGATATAAAGAGGTTGCGAAAGTTGCGAGCTTGTGTTTGATATATGTAAAGTAGAGGATTATTGGTGTACTTCATTAGAACTGATCAAGCAAAGATAGTTGATGTCAAATAGTTCAAAAAGATTGTGTATTTCTTCATATACACTTGTGTTGTGAATAATTAGTTTTGAAGGTGGATTTAACCTTCTTTTGGCAGCAAGCCTTGGGTAGTGAGCCTACCCTCTCTTCTGAACTCCTAACAGGGTCTTTCCTCTAACAAGGAATATGTACTATAATGTTTCAATAAGCTCCTAACTAGGCTAAATCTTCTAACAAGGATACTATAGTCTCAGTACATCATTTGTTTGTGCTAATTCCCACTGGGATTTTTACCTTTAACAGGATTTCTCCAAGACTGAAATATTGTGTTGGCATTCATTTTTTTCATTGGATATGGTATTGTTGCTACTTAAAGTTTAAAGTCTAATAATCTTCCATACAACTGATTCACCCCCCCCCCTCTCAGTTGTATTGTGGACTGTTATTCCCAACAATTGGTATCAGAGCTTGTGGTCCTCAGAGAGAAAGCTTAACAACTTGAGGTGATCTTGGAGATGGCACTCTATAGGAAGGATGTTCTAGAATTTGATCCTAAAAACTTTACAGTTGGAAGAACAAGATGCAAACTCATTTTCTATGTTTGGCATCGACTATTGGTTGATCACAAAGAATAAGATGGCTATAAATACTGAGAGTGATTTGCCATCATCTACTAATGATGAAAAGAAGGTATTCTCATACAACCTGGTCACAAGGGAAGCACTGATAAGTGCACTATCTGAAGGTGATTTTACTGAAGTTAAAGACTTGGATTCAACATATGAGATTTGGAGAAAATTAGAAGTATTATATGGAGACAAATATACCTATAAGCTATGGTTTATCTGTATCTATTTTGAAAGGTGTAAAAAAGAAAACATTAGATAAATCTAAGCATTTATATTAGTTCAAAAATATAAAACATAAAAACCAAGCCACCTTAGATTGAGCCAAAACAAATGCATTCAAGCATTGTTTGATTTTCTCTGATTATGGGGGATGTGGGTGTGCCCTCTAAGAACTTCGAGCCTATTCCTAATGCATTCTAAAAGGATTTTATATGATAGATAGATGATTAGAAAAACTTAGCAAATAACTATATTCATTCCATTAATATATTCTATGATGTGTTTTAGAAAACATGAAATCTAACAATATTATAAAAAAGATAAGATCTAGAATGAGTTTAGCATGATAACAATGCATGAGAATGAAAGATAAATAATAGATTTCTCTTAGAAGAGGAGGGTATTCATAGGATTTGAGGAAGGGCTTGGGTTAGGAAGTGGAGTTAGGGTCAGAGGTAAGGTTTGGGGTAGAGTTTGGGGTAAGGTTAGGGGTATGGAAAGGTTTGACCTTGGGTTAGGGTTGCTCACACATGAGTGAGCAACACTAGGGAGGTGTGCAAAGGGAACAAGTGTGGAAGAAGAGACATGGGTCTTTTTATGAGGCTGTAAGAAGCCTCAAAGAGTGTGTAAGAGGCTTTAATGAGTGTGTAAAGCTCATTAAGGGAAGGGTTTGACCAAAATTCAATGAGACTTGGATTAGGCTAAGAAATGTAGGAAACATCTCCTAAGCTAGTTTAGGAAGGGTTTAGGAGAGTTTAGGAAGATTTGGAAGGGTTTAGGAAAGGCTAGAAGATATCTAAAGTTTTAGGATTCAAATAAATATTTTATTTATTTAAAGGATTTTGTCAATTTATCAATTAATAAGTAATAAATAAGGGAAGATCACTCAAACTTGATTTAAATGATTTGGGCAGGAATTCTTTAATTAAAGATGTTTAATTAAAATAGGAGGATTTAATGATATAAAAATAAATAAATAAATAATTAATTAATTAATAAATGATGATGTCATCAGGGGTTTCCAAAAAATAAAAAATACTTTTATTTTCTAAAGGATTTTTCGGTGTCTACATTTTTCCCCTCTTTGATGCAATGTCACAAGTAGCGTGGTGTCAAAGACAAGAAAATATGATGCCCCATGCTAGAATAGAGGATAATGGATTGTGCCCCCTCGAGAAAATAACACAAAGAGGAAAATTGGTGGAATTTTTCGAAAAGAACATAGAAGGGAAGGGAGGAGGAAGGAGGGGGAATAAAATAGCCAAACTTCCAAGAGGAAAGATGCATGAGTGCAATATGATGTGAGATGCAGGATGAATCTTTATGAAAGATGAAGATTAATCTATATGATGCTAGATGGGGGATTTATGGAGCTCCATGAATTGGATATTTTTGAGAGCACAACCTAGTTTGATATAGAAATGCTAGAGACATGTCAAGGTTATGAAAGAAAACAAGGCCTTGTCACTAGCATTGCATAGGACTGACACAAAAAAGACAAGCATGAAAAAGGTTTCCCCAGCATCACACATGAAACCCAGAGGAGGCATAGTGGAAATGATGTTGGAGAAACCACAAACATATGACTGACTCATAGGTAGAAGCAAAATATCAAAAGACCTTACCCCAAATTATCCTCATTCGTAGCACACCATGATATAAAGGATCATGGCAAATTTGAGTAGAGGACAATGAGAAGCTATAAAAGATTAACAAGATCCAAAGAAAAAAATCCAAGATCAAAATGATAACTCCAAAAGACATCCATTGCCAAGGAAAGAGTTTGATGGGCTAATTGATGCTAGGAAGATTAGGTCTAAACATGGTGAATGATACATCGTCATGGATCTAGTTTGATTGGTGGAAGCTTAGGTCAAACAAGAGGAAGGATACATTTGTGTGGACCCATGATTAGGTTTAGGCTAGACAATATAGAAGCATACATCTGTGTGAACTCGTGTTGATGGGGAGAATATTTTGTTGCTGATTGGAAAATGATGCAGTTTAAAGATGATAGTCAAAAATTGATGTTGCTAAAGTAAAAGGATATATGGGATACAATATTTGATAAAAAATTGATGTTGCTAAAGTAAAAGGATGGATGGGATATGATATCTAATCAAATGTTATGACAGGACTGATGAGGATATGTACAACAAGATGGGACAATATATACAAGGATCTAGGGATGAAGCTGAAGTGCTTAGCTGGATTAGGTCATGATGACTCAAAGGATGACTAATGTAGGGGATGGGACCTAAAGACACATATGTACAAATGATCTTAGGTGGAGACACAACTGACGCTGGGGTACAAGACTTAGGATAGGATGTACATGAGTCTAGGGATGAAGTTGAAGCTCCAAAGATATGGAAGATGATGCCCTAGTTGGGTTGGAAAGCCAATATGGACTGCAAGAAGATAGGTTGATGATGGATGATGTATCTTGAAATGACACATATTTGGGAAGGACACATCCCAATGATGATGTTTGGATTGAGATCAAGGCTTGCTATAAGACTAGGAACAAGACTAAGGATGAGATTGGATGGTTTAGCTTGATCTTGGATGTTGCTTTTTCGGATAGCTAGAATATGCTGATAAGATTGGCTGATGTTTGGAAGATTGCTAGGAATAATTGGATATGGATGAATAAAATTGGATTACATGGGGGTAGGCTATAGCTAGATACCAATGACAAGGAAAGATTCCAAGTGATGGTAAGATGGAGGAAATGCTTTGGAATTTGGATGGAGGAATATTTGGATTTGGATGGAGGATTACTGGGAGATTTGGATGGAGGAAGATTTGGATTTGGAGATGGAAGATAAGGTTTTGGATAGAGGAATTTTGAGGTAGTGGATTGAGGATTGTTGAACGACTAGATTTGAGCATGAATTCTTGGGATTTGGATAGAGGAACTATTGGGAAATTAGGATAGAGGAATACTGAAGGATCAAATGGAGGATTTGGATGGGAGATTGGATTGGAGGATGATTTGGATGGAAGAACTACTTAGGATTAGGATGGAGGAACTTCTTAGGTTTTGGATGGAGGAATGTTGAAGGATTTGGATGGAGGAACTGCTTAGGATTTGGATAGAGGAACCCTGAAGGATTTGGATGGAGGAACTTCTTAGGCTTTGGATGGAGGAACACTGAAGGATTTGGAGGAAGATTTGGATTTGGGAAGGTCTCCAAGGAATATGTTACCAAGGAACAAGATGCCTCTTGCTTAGGATTTCTCATGTATTTAGAGGCATTAAGATGGGATATGCTTGGATCGAAGATATTCTAACAAGAGGATGAGGTGGTTTGATGGAAGCTAGGATGAATGGATTGGATAGAGGAATGGTGGCTAAAAGATGTGATGGATTCCAAAAAGGTGCCCAAAAGCATGTATACCTAGTGGTCTCTATTTTTTAATCAAGATCCAAAGGAGGATGATGGAGGTGAGAGACAAATGGGATGGAGGATATGATGGATAAGAGGTGATAGAAGGAAATGGCCCCCAATTGTAGAAAGGAACTGGGGGGACTATGCATGACACCTGTTTGCTAGGTTTTCATCATGGTAGTTGTCCAAGGCACTTGAATTGCCAAGTTTTCACAATTGGATGAATGTTTTTCTCTTTTCTTTTCTTTTCTTTTTTTTGATATCTTTATTGATTTTTCCAATTTTTATGGTTTTCTCTAATTTTTTCCTAACTTTTTATCGACCGGTTGCTGATATTCTGATTTGTTCCTGACCTTTTTCTGATTTGTTGTTGATATTATAATTTGTTGCTAACTTTGTCTAACTTTTTGATGTTTCACTGACCTTCTGATTTGTCTGGATGTCGGTACAACTTTATCAGGATGGGGAGATTATGTAAAGCCATGGATGAGATGGGGTAGATGGGAGATATGGTGGTAGAAAGTCTTTGGATGGAATGATGGGAATTGATCATGATAGGGGGGTTCTATCAGGACCAACATTGGCACATTTCATGAGGAAGGTGGATGAAGTGGATGGGACATGGAAGATAGAGTTGGATGTCATGGAGGATTTGTGCTAGGATATTTTAGGACATAGGGACCCAAAATAGATTGAGGAGATGGAGCAAAAGATTGAGTAGTTGGTGGATTATCAACCTTCGATGCCATTGTGGATATTTCTTTTAGATGCATTACATCTTTTTTCTTTGGGATCCACATCATCTTTGTTTTAGCTTTGGTGGGCCTTTGTGGCCATTGGTATGCATCAAATTTTTATTTTTCTCTGATGAGCCTTTGTGGCCATAGGGATTCTTCAGATGTTTCTTTTTCTTTGATGGGCCTTTGTGGCCATTGGGATGCATTGGATTGCTTGATGGGATTTTGCTTTGGTTAAGCATGTCATTTATACTAGACATGACAATCCTTAGATCTTTGTGGATATTTCCCTTTATGAATATTTGATATGGCATCCAAATTGTGAGGAGCATTGTAAGGAATATGAGGAGATGTGTGGGATGGAGGAAATATGGATGGAGAGATGAAAGGAGGTTGGCAGATATGAGATATGGGCATATGACTTTGTAGATCCTGACTAGGGATGTTTGGATTTTGGATGAAGGATTGAGTACGATAATATGGGGGATGATATTTTGGGATGAAAGGCCCCAAAATGGATTTGGTATGTACAGGATAAGTGCTGGAATATTTTGGGACATAGGGACCCAAGATGGATTTAGAAGATGGAGGAATGTGATAGGTTGTCCTTGGTTGCAATGATGGAGGAGGAGGAATGACATTGTATGCTTTGAAGGTAGGATGGGAAGATGTAGTGGTTTTAGAAGGATGCTTAAATCTAACTTTAGATGTACCAACATTTCTAGAGGAAGTGCCTTCTTCAGGTGTGTGACCAATATCACATGTTTTTGGATTCTTCTTGTCTTGAATGGGCTAGATATTTCCTTGTTCATGAGCAGCTAGGCCTTTTCCTTGATAATTTGATTTCTTGAGCATTTTATCCAAACAAGCATATTTATGACTTGGGGAATAAGATAACCATCCAGTATTAGGTTCTGTGGTGGAAGACATGGAACTTATCACTTCTGCTTCAAGTGGGCTACCTTTGACAAATGTAAGTGGACTAAGAGGATAGAGTAATGGAAGTGGGATAGTTTGAATTGGAGGATCCTCAAGTGGAGAGGATAGGATGATGGGATTTTGACTGGGATTGGGAGGTGGTAATGGGTCTTTGGATGGAGGAATTGGGATTATAGGATCTTGGACAGGAGGAATTTGGATTATAAGCTCTTGGATTGGAAGAATTGGGATGATGGAATATTGAATTGGAGGAATTGGGATTGTAGGATATTGGATTGGAAGATTTGGGATGATGGAATCTTGGATTAGAGGTGATGGAAGCAATGGATCATGCAACAAAGGAAGTGAAGGGATGGGATCTTGATTTTCATCTATGGATGTTTCAACATGCTTTTGGACAAGCTCTCTAATGGATTATATTGGTGTGTATAGAGTGTTGGGGGATGTATGGATGGACTCTTTAGAAGGAGTGGGTGGAAAGATAGGATATTATGCAATTTTGATGGAAGGAAGAAGGGTGAACACTTTAGATGGTATGGATGATAGGGTGGGAGATTCTGCAACTATGATGATAGGAAGAAGGGTGAACTTATGAGGCTCATCAGATATGCTTTGGATAATGCTAAGACCAGGAGGTGTGGAGGGAGATTGGATGGAGTCAACATAAGGAAGAGACTCAATGATTCTAGGAGATGGAAGAGGATCAATAAGTGGGATATATGGAAGATAGATAATAGATGGGAGAGGTTGATGGTCCTCGTTAATAATGAATTTTCATGAAGGATTGATATGGCATGACTCTTCAACTTTAGGAAAGGGATTTGTGGCTAGTTTCCTTGTGAAATTCCTTGGAGACTTTCAGATTAGAGGAGGTGATGGACTAGAATATGTAGAAGATGGAGGGCTAGGATGGTCCTCAAGTGAAGATGTCATGGAATATTTTTGACTTTCTTGAGGGGATGATGGTGCAAACAAGGAGCTAGAGGATGTCATGAATAGATAACTTACAAAGGTAGGTTTGAAGGAAGCTTGTGGATTGGATTGGCTATTCGGTGAGGTAGGAGTGATGGATTGAGGTACAAGACATGAAATGATTTGAAGGATGCATTCTTCTTGCAGAAGGGGATTTGTGGCAACGTGGGTTTGAATGGAAGGTGGTGGGTTGAGATAGGATGGAAGATTGGGGTAATGGATTGGAAGACTAAGATTTTGGATTTGATAATGATTTGGAGGATAAGTAGATGGAGGATTTGGATAAGGGATGGAAAGACTAGGATTTTGGATTTGAGAATGATTTGGAGGATAAGTAGATGGATTTTTTGGATAAGGGAAGTAGCGTGAAGTGTTTTTATGGGAAGATGATGATTGGGATATGACCATAGATGGAGGTGGAGGTATGAAGGATTCATATGAAGGATATGTAGGCTCAAGATAGGAGGAAGGTGTGGATGGATAGGATAATGGATTTCCCTTGCCAAGGACATGAAAGGGAGTGCTAGTGTATATGTGTGAAGGCATGATAGGATAGTTTGGAGGAATGATTGGATGTTGGAAGGTACTTGGGGAAAGCTTGCTAAGATTTTGAAAGTACTTATTGTGATCTACAAGGCTTTCATCATCATTGGAATAGGATGGAGTGGGAGAAAAGAAATGAAAACCAAAATCATCATAATAGATTTGAGACATTTTGACTTGTGGATGAGTTGGATAGGGATGAAGAATGAAAAGAGATTGGAAGACTAAGATTTTGGATTGGGATGACTGACAAGGTTAGACTAGGATTAGGTTTGGACTTGGCTCAAGATATGAGGAAAGACTATCTGTAGAGGAAGACAGAAAGGGGATGGGGGATGACCAAGATGACTCTACTAACCTAGGATAGGGTGACAAGATTGGATGCAAGGTGACTAGAAAACCATGATTTGGGAGACTAGGATGACATGATTCTACAAGCTTAGATGACTTTTGGATTTTGGATTGATTTGACTGATATTGCAACAAGGGTTTGATTGTAGAACTCTTTGTTTGTGTATGTTTCAATAGATTTTTTTTATTGAGTCTATAACTTTGAAAAACACATCAAGCATAACTACCTAGAAGATTGGTTAGTATCAAAATCTTTTCCCACAACATGATATCCCAAAAAGGAATATAGATGGTGAGTATCTTAAGGTGATTTAGGAAACCACTTAGATTGATCCTTGAAAAAATATTTGGATACCTTCGAGAGTAGATCAGGTAGCTTCTAATTTAAAATTTTTGTAGTTGATTTGTGGGGTCCTCCCAATCAGTTTGTATGCATGTGACTCACTTAAGAACCTAGTTGACCATGCCAAAATAGTAGGGATATTCACCTACCTCAAGCTACCATCAGCATGCATTGCCTGAGCTTGAGGGATGTAAGAGAGATTTTTCTCAACACTTTATTTCTATACCAATTGGGGAAGTAATGGTTTGAAGTCATTCTCCAAAGAGGAAGCGCTTTTCTCTCTAGACAGGCTTCACTAGAAGTAAAACAAGTGAACTTGTCTAAGTTCAAATGTTTTACGTCTCTTAGATTAACAAGGATTTGTAGAATTAAAGAGTCCAAGAAAGCACAACAAACAATGTTTCTTTCCCAAATTGATTAAATGATTTGAAGTGAATTATTGCAAGCACAAATTTTTAAGCTTTTGAGTTTTTCTTTTCCTTTGAAAACAAGAAATTTCGAGCAATTTGCAATTTTTTTGCTTTCGATATTCAAGATTGAATTTATGTGCTTTAGGAACTTTGAATTGAACTTGAAAGGAAGGGAATAGAGATGCTTTTATTTCACCTTTAATTCATTCAATAATGTGTTTGATTTGGACTCAAAGAAAAATGACTCCTTTTGAACCTTGGTTCATTCGTTTAGTTCAAGCTTTCATTCAAGATTTTCTAGATTTGTAGTTTTTAAACCTAAAAGAGAAGTTCCTAGATTGATTTTGTGCATGAAAATTTTAAGAAACATTCAATATTTTCAATAAAACATTTTTTTGAACCAATGACAAAGCTTTAGAAATAGTTTAGGAAATTTTAGTAACCATTAGGACTCCTTAGGAATAGAATAGGATACAGAAATTTTTCCTCCTAGTTTGCATGAAACATCACAAAAATTTGAGATTTTGAAAATGAAGTTCATTTTAACTTTGATTGATGCATTGATTTTGAAATGGGACCATTTTCATGCACTTAGGATTTATTTGGAACCATTTAGAAATGAGATGTAGATTTGAGGTTCTTTTTATGCACCAAGAAGACAAGGTGTTTCTACTTTGCATGAATGCATCCTAAAGCCCTAGATTTGCATGATTGAAGTTGATTTTAACCAACTAAAATATTTTTAGAAGTGGTTTTTGGGTGTTTTAGGACCTCTTAGAAATGACTTGAGTTGATTAGGACTTGACTGTTTTATATTTTTAGACATTCTTGAGTGATTTTGAGGTTTATTTTAGCCATTTAGACAAAGTATGTGAGATTATTCTTGTTCAGCTTTATGCCCAAATTGAAATAATTTTTTTGAAACTCTAGATGTGATCTAGGAAACCCTGGATGCGATCCTGGATTTAAACAAATATGATTTTTTACCTGATGGGACCCCTGATGCGATCCAGGAAATCCAATAGACATTAGATGTGATCCTGGAACATGGGATGTGATCATGGATTTAACTACATGTGACGTATAACCCAGATGTGATTTGGGAAACCCTGGATGTGAGCCTTCTTTTGGGATGTGATTTTCTGGTAGAATAAAACATGACCAAAATGTAATTTTTTGAAAATGAGCTTCCTTATGGATTTTTCTGGAAGAATACGCCAAGATTCCACAAGAAGAAGATGGAGTAGATGAAATAGAAGAATAACAATGCTAAGAAGAAGAAGATTCACAATGCCCCCTCCACCTTCAATCTTGAAAAGTTACAAAACACTCCAAAACCCATTAGAATGTTGTCAAATGAACTCATGAAGTGGGTCCCATCGGGTGTGCCATAATGTTGACTATAGTTTATCTGTATCTATTTTTAAAGGTGTAAACAAGAAAACATTAGATAAATCTAAGCATTTCTATCAGTTCAAAATATAAAACATAAAAACCAAGCCACCTTAGATTGAGCCAAAAAAAATGCATTCAAGCATTGTTTGATTTGCTTTGATTATGAGGGATGTGGGTGTGCTCTCTAAGCACTTGGTGCCTCTTCCTAATGTATTCTAAAAGGATTTGATATGATGCATAGATGATTAGAAAAACCTAGCAAAGAACTATATTCATTCCTTTAAGTTATTCTATGATATGTTTTAGAAAACATGAAATCTAACAATATTATTAAAAAGCTAAGATCTAAAAATGACTTTAGCATGATAAAAATGCATGAGAATGAAAGCTAACTAATAGATTTCTCTTGGAAGAGGAGGGTATTTATAGGATTTGAGGAAGGGCTTGGGTTAGGAAGTTGAGTTAGGGTCAGAGGTAAGGTTTGGGGTAGAGTTCAGGGTAAGGTTAGGGGTATGGTAAGGTTTGACCTTAGGGTTAGGGTTTCTCACAAATGTGTGAGAAACACTAGGGAAGTGTGCAAAGGGACAAAGTTTGGAAGAAGAGACATGTGTCTCTTTATGAGGCTGTAAGAGGCCTTAAAGAGTGTGTTAGAGGCTTTAATGAGTGTGTAAGGCTTATTAAGGGAAGGGTTTGACCAAAAGTTAATGAGACTTGGATTAGGCTAAGAAATGTAGGAGACATCTCCTAAGTTGGTTTAGGAAGGGTTTAGGAGAGTTTAGGAAGATTTGGAAGGGTTTAGGAAAGGTTAGAAGATTTATGAGGTTTTAGGATTTAAATAAATATTTTATTTATTTAAAGACTTTTTGGTCAATTTATCAATTAATAATTAATAAATAAGGGAAGATCACTCAAACTTGATTCAAATGATTTGGGGAGGGATTATTTAATTAAACATGTTTAATTAAAATAGGAGGATTGAATGATATAAAAATTAATTAATGATGATGTCATTAGGGGTTTTTAGAAAATAAAAAGTACTTTTATTTTCTAAAGGATTTTTAGGTGTCTACAATACCAAGAAAGAAAAATTACAGAACTGGAAAACCAAGATGGAGAAGCTGCAAATGAAAGATGATGAAAGCATTAGGGCTTATGTTCAAAGGGCTACAAAAGTTGTGGTTGGAATCAAAAATTATGGAGGCACTTATGACGAAGAAGAAGTTGTTGTGAAGATCCTTAGATCATTGACACCTATATACAAGTTCAAGGCTATGTGTATTCAAGGGACTATACCCTTGACTCTAAATTTTAGCAAATAGATGTTGATTGCAAAGCTAACTACCTTTGAGGCTGCTAAAATGAGAGATTCGGTACCTAAAGTGGAATTTGCATTCAAGGAATTTGCACACAAGAAAATGTTTGCACTTTTGAGCACCAACAGTGATGACCTAAAAGAAGAGCTTGGTGAGTATGCTGAGGAATGGGAACAGATAATGGCAGAGGAAAGAAATATGGATGAACTTGTTGCATTGATTGCTAGAAGAGAAAAGAGAGGTAAGGGAAAATTTGAAGGCAAGCCACCCTTGAAATTTTTTTCATGCAATAAGGTAGGTCATTTTGCATCTAGATGTTCTACAAGAGTTCCTAAATACAAACCTAATTTTTCCAAGTTTAAAAGGGATAAATAATGTTATTATGCTAGTGAAGGCATTTATGAGGATGAAGAGATTGGATTTGTTACTATTAGAGATGAACCAGTGCATGAGGAAAAGGTTTTAGTATCTCATGTTGACAAGAAAACTAAATGAATTATAGATAGTGGTTATTCACATCATATGATTGGAGAAAGAAACAATGTCCTACTTGTTGATGGACTGAAACATAACTTGTGAAGTGTTGGATAGTTAATGGATAAAGAGTTTTAATTAAGTTTTGTTAATGGTAAATTTTTTATCATAAGTAAGGAAGGTAAGTTGATTGCAACTGATACTAAATCTAGAGGTAATGTATTTGAATTAAACACATTTGGAGCCTCTTGTTTTGTTGCAAACGTAGATGATAGTTGGTTATGGAATAGAATATTTTTTCATGTTAATTTTGATAACATTGTGAAGGAAAGTATGGATAATGCATTAAGAGATCTATCGAAGATTGTAAAACCATCTAACACTGTATGTAGAGAATGTGTTATGGGAAAGCCAACCAGAAGCAGTTACAAAAGAAAACCATATACATCAAAAGGAAAGTTGGATTTGGTACATATAGATCTATGTGGACCTACAAGGACAAGATCATATTATGGTGAAAGGTATTTCATACTTTTTGTTGATGACTTTTCTAGAATGATGTGGGTTACTTATTTGAAAGGAAAATCAAAAGTATTTGATAAATTCAAGTTGTTCAAAGAAAAAGTAGAGAATGAATTAGGTTTAAAGATTAAGTGTCTAATTTCAGATAGAGGTGGAGAGTTTACTTCAGACTTATTCAATTCTTACCATGAAGAGCATGGAATAAAGAGACATACATCTTCTCCTAGGATTCCTCAATAGAATGGGATAGTAGAGCGAAGGAATAGGACTATACTTGATGCTTCTAGGACAATGTTGCTTGAAGGAAATGTATCTCATGTACATTGTAGAGAGGCTGTTGGGACAATAGTGTATACATTGAACATAATTCAAATCAAAGAAGGTACAAGTAAGACTCCTTATGAATTATGGTTTGATCATACTCCTACTATAAAATACTTTAGAATATTTGGTAGTAAATGTTATATCAAGAGAGATGATGAGATAGGAAAGTTTGATGCTAGAAGTGATGAAGGAATTTTTCTTGGTTACTCTACCAAGAGAAAGATTTTAAAATGTTTCAATTTGAGATTAAGAAAGATGATTGAAAGTAACATTGTAAGGATAGATGAAAAGTTTCAGACTCAACAAAGAATGTATAACAATAATCATATTACATAGATCAAAGAGGCTACTGCTGGTGGAGAAGAAGAAGAACTTGTTGATGCAGAATGTGAAAAATAGACTTCTGATGTTGACACAAGTGAGGCTACTAAGGTTCCTAAGACTTCAAGGTATGTAAAGAATAACCATCCTAGAAATCAAATTATTGGTGATTAAATCAAGGATTAATGACAATATCAAAAGCTACAGAAGAAATTTGTTTTATTTCTCAAGTTGAACCAAAGACTACATATGAAGCATGTAGAGATGAATCTTGGATAAATGCTATGAAGGAAGAGTTAGATTAGATAAAGAAAAATAATACTTGGGAATTGGTTCCTAGACCTAAAAATAAAAATGTAATAGGAAAAAAATAGGTTTTTAGAAACAAAATGAATGAAGAAGGAATTATTGTAAGAAACAAAGCAAGACTAGTATGTAAGGGATATTCACAACAATAAGGCATAGACTTTGAAGAAACATTTTCTCATGTTGCTAGAATAGAGGCAGTAAGATTTTTCTTGGCTTATGATGCACATAAATATTTCAAGGTGTATCATATGGACATGAAATATGCATTCTTGAATGGGGATCTTGAAGAAGAAGTATACATAGAACAACCAGATAGATTTCTTGTATGAGAAGATGGAGACATGGTATGCAAATCGAAGAAAGATCTATATGAGCTGAAGCAAGCTCCAAGAGCTTGGTATGGAAGGTTAGACAATTATTTACATTGTCTTGGATTCAAAAAAGGTAATGCAGATAGTAATTTGTATTTAAGAACTAGTGAATATGGAATCTTGATAATAGAAATCTTTGTTGATGATATTATCTTTGGAGGTAATGATGATCTATGTAAGAAATTTTCTAAGGAAATAAAAAGTGAATTTGAGATGTCCATGATAGGTGAAATGCAATTATTTCTAGGATTAAAAATAAATCAGATCAAATATGGTATCTTTATTTCTCAGACTAAGTATCTCAAAGAAATGCTAAAGAAGTTTGGAATGGAAAACTGTAAACTAGTAGGAACACCAATGGTGATCGGTAATAAGCTATCATATAATGATGAATCTTAGTGTGTATTTTAGACCAAGTACAAATAAATGGTTGGAGGATTACAATATTTGACATATACCAGACTGGATATTGCTAATGTTGTTGGAATTATGGCTAGACATCAAGCTAAGCCAAAGGAGACACACCTAGCTAATGTGAAAAGGATATTCAAATATCTGGAAGGGACAATTGAATATGGCCTATGGTATGATAGGAATGATAGTTTTGAACTTCATTCCTATATTGATGTTGATTGGGTAGGAAGCATCGATGACATAAAGAGTACTAGTGGCGGTGAATTTTTTCTTGGGAAAAAGTTGGTTTCTTGGCTAAGTAAGAAGCAAGATTGTATAAAACAATCTACTATTGAATTAGAGTATGTTGAATGATATTGGAATAACTTTTGATGATCTAGTGGTTATCCATTGTGATAACACCAGTACAATGAATATGTCAAAGAATCCAGTGATGCACTCTAAAAATAAACATATTTCTATCAAATATCACTTCTTGAGAGACAAGGTGGTAGAGAAGGAAATAAAATTAGAATATATTAGTACAAAAGAGCAGATTTAAGACATCTTCACAAAGCCAATGCTAAAAGATACCTTTGAATATCTCAGAGGTATGCTGGGTTTAGGTCCCTCCTGGTTAGAATTAAATGATGCAGAGATGCATCGATCTAGAGGTTTTCAGAGCCTTATCATATTTTGGACTGGATGTAGGGATCTAATCCTTAGGAGGAGTGATCGTAGAAGAGAGATGTTGGAAAATAGTTGATGACTCATGGAACCCTTTTCCGTTGTTGTCAAAGGGGGAGTGTTGCTATGAGAAAATCCCTACTATATGGGGATATTGTATGTAGTATTGTTTGGTTGCAGAACTTTGGATTGATATAACTTTGGGATGATAGATTTTCCCATATGTTGACATCAATGCCAAAGAGGGATATTGTTGGGTATTTCTAATGCACGGGGTGGTGATTGTAACATTTTATATATTTAATCACTACGTTAATGAATGGGCACTCATACTATTTTTATTTGTGTTTTGTCACTGATGTCAATATATGTTTTCTATGAGGAGAATATGTTGGTTATCACAATGTACGGACATTGTACATATGTTTCAGATGCTGTGAAGTCAGATGAGAGTTCAGGAAGGTGTTTTGATCTTATATCCAAGATCACATCATGTAATGTTTCATATCAGATGAGTTATAGATGTTTTGGTGAAGACTGGTCACTGGACTGTGACAGTGAGAAATGACAGAGTTAGTCTCTATTTTTTTGGTATATCTTCCAGATGATATGGATTCAAGTTATGTGAGCTTGAAGAACAATAGACAAGGTAGTGAAGAATATTCATTGGTCAGCACAAGGTACAAAATACTTGGTGAAGTTAGTTGTGGCATGTATTCTAGAGAAGATCTATTTCAAAACTGACTTAGGAGATGTAGCCTATTTTTTTCTTGGCAAACATAAATTAAGGATGTCAGTCCTTAAATATTGTAATGTAATCATTGAATACTTGTCTTAGATACCATGTGCATCTTAGCAAGGGTTTATGTAATTATTTTTAATTAGGAAAGGCTTATGGGCCGACCTGATCATGAGAATTGAAATAAGGTATAAATGAGATGTCTTTTCTTTGGAAAATATATGGATGGGAAAAGGTGATATAAAGAGGTTATGAAAGCTAAGAGCTTGTTTCTAATGTATGTAGAGAAGAGGATTACTAGTGTACTTCATTGGAAATTATCAAGAAAAGACAGTTTCTATCGAACAGTTCAAAAATATTGTGTATTTCTTTATATACACTTGTCTTGTGAACACTGAGTTTTGAAGGTGGATTTAACCTTCTTTGGGTAGTGAGCCCTCCCTCTCTTCTTGAATCCTAACAGGGTTTTTCCTCTAACAAGGACTATGTACTATAATGTTTCAATAATCTCCTAATAGGGCTAAATCTTCTAACATAGAGACTATACTCTTAGTACATCATTTGTGGGTGCTAATTGCCACTGGGGTTTTTACCTTTAACAGGGTTTCTCTGAGACCAAAATATTGGGTTATTGTGTTGTCATTTATTTTGTTCATTGGATCTGATATTGCTGCTACTTAAATTTTAAAATTTAATAATATTCCATACAAATCATTCACGCCCCCCTCTCAGTTGTATTGTTGACTGTTATTCCTAATAGAAGGTATTAACTATGGTGAGACATTTTCTTCTATTTCTAGATTAGAAGGTGTGAGAATCTTACTTGCATATGCTTCTTATAAAGGTTTTTTGACAAAAGTCAGAAACACATGGTATGTAAACTACACAAGGCACTGTATGGTTTGAAGCAAGCATCCCGAGCATGGTATGAAATAATCCACTGAGTGGTAATAGTAATGTGTACTTGAAAAGTGAATTTGATGATAAGGTATTAATTAATGAAATATTTTATGATGATATCATATTTGGAGGAAATGAGACAATGTGTAAATCATTTGTTGATAAAACAAGAAACTAATTTCAAATGTCAATGATTGGAGAGATAAAAGTTTTCATTGGATTTCAAATTCTATAGATCAAG